>JAKSZP010017583.1:0-66163 GCA_022478985.1 Massospora cicadina
TGTTGCATTCTGTAGTCAAATCTTGAACTGTCACGAACAAAACTACACCATAACTGAGTGGAAGTGTCTAGTGGTGATCTACGCTTACAAACAGTTTTGGGTATATTTGCATGGGGTAAAATTCCAAGTGGTGATGGATAACGCTTTCTTGCGCTGGCTACAGAATCTTTGTGAACCAGAAGGATGGCTCGCACATTGGGCTCTGAAGCTTTAAGCATATGATTTTGAGATTTTACATCAACTGGGAGCAAAGCATCAAAATGCGGATTGTCTTTCTCAGTTGCCAACTGTTGCCAACATGGAGGATCTAGCTGACATAATGTATAAAAAGAAGGTGGCAAACAAATACAAGGATGAATCACCACAGGTGATCAAGGTGTTAGATGGACTCAGGGAGGATACTTTCATATGAGGGGAAGAACTATATAAGCAGATTGGAGACTTGACGCTGAATGTTCCTAAACCTTTTGCTAGACCCTCGATTATTATGGATGCTCATTGGGCTGTAGGACATGAAGGATTGTGGAAAACGCTATAGTTTTTGTGACCCCAATACTTTTGGGAAAGCATGCATTACAACGTTTTGAAAACAGTTAGCTGCTGTCATCAGTGTCAAGTGGGAAAGCCTTTCCACAAGAAAACCACATACCAGCTAGTTAAACCTCAGTTTGCCTGGAACACTGTTTCCATTGATGTAGGAAGGACCTCTGCCAACTATTGCCAATTGATCCAAGTATATAATAATTGCCATTGATCATTTGACCCAATGGGTGGAGGCCAGGGCTATTAGTGACTTGGGTGTGGTCACCACTGCCAAGTTTATTATGGAGTGTGTTAAACAGTGGTATGGCTGCCCACAGTTCATTCTGATGGATAACGGAACCAAATTCACTTTGCATATCCTGCCAAAGTTAAATGAGTTAATGGCGATTCACGGGGTTTTGACCACCTCCTATCATCCAGAATCAAATGAGATGGTGGAGCAAGTCAACAGAACCCTAGTGAACATACTCCACAAATTGGTAATGGATTATGTAACGGATGGGGCTCCCAAGGCCCAGCCCGCCACCCCTATATGTGGCCATACCAACTCCAAATGGTCCTGTCCAAATGGATAGCCTTGCTGGGCATACTGGGCCAAGGTGCGTCCCTATGGCCTCTGTTGCCTCAGGGTTACCCAGCCAAGGTGTGGTCAAGTGGCCTCTGTCACCTCGGGCCACTCTGGCTCCTTCCCCTCTCACCAGGGCAAGGCCACTCTCAAGAGGATCCTGGCGCGTCCACCCCCTTTCCTCTCCTCCTCATTGCACCACCATCCGCCCCCTAGTCCTGTTTCAAATAAATAAAATTAAATAAAACAAATCCAGCGAATAGCGGCCTTTATTGGGAGTAGACTCAAAGTCAGAATAGAATTCCAAAGTGAGGTCCGATTGGGCTGACCTCGCTTTGATATACTTTTCCTAAAAAGGCCAATTGAATCGTGGATAATGAGGGGCGCAAAAGCCTCCAGAATTGATGGCATCCAGGAAACTCGATGGAGAAATGGAGGGGAACCTCAGAATGCACAACCAATTAAATAAATGATTATGTTTAATTTTATTCTGGTATCAACCTGGATAGGAAAATCCTACTCAGAATAATGGAATTACAACTATCAATGCACATGAATCTCATAATTCCCAACCTTATGAGATTCATGTACAATCATCAATCGTTACAGATAGCCCTCAGAATGGAGTGCCCTTCTACCTACTGCTGTGTTCACTTATATTTTCAGCTATCATTTAGTCACTGGTAAGAGCCCGTTTAAAACTGCTGTATGGTCGACATCCAGCTCTGCCTGACTTGCTCTATATGTGTGTAGAGGACACTGGTGGTTTGAATCCTCAGCAATATTTGAAGACACTTACAATACATTGATCAAGCTGCAAATGGAAGCCTACTCCATCAGTTTGGCCAAGAAGAATCTCAATCAGGCGGCTGATCAGAAGTGACAGAGCAGACTTCCGCTGTTTGCTATGGGGGACCATGTTTTATTCCATAACCAGCATGGACTTTGGCGGAAAAACAAGCTCTTCAACATTTGGGCTAGCCCATTTGAGATTATTGAGAAGACTGGCATGGATGTCTACACTATTAAGGAACCCACGGGGGTCAGATTATCAACTGAGTTCATGAAAAGTTCCTCTGAGCATATGAACAATAAGAGCATATTGTTTAGTCAAAGGGAGGGTAATGTCAAGAAGTTGATATGACTGGACAATGTGCTACTCATACCAGTAGATCGGAGAGGAATTGGGATGAGTCTCAAAATTTGTGAATAAGGGTATACAAATTATAATCAAGCAAAGTGACAACCATTTGGCGAATTGAGAGGATTTAAGCTGAGATTTGATACAAATGAGAGTAATTAAAAAAGGGAAGAAGAATAGAAGATTACCAAGTTGAGGATGCATCTGGCTTGGGGAACTGAGATATAAAGAGTCACACGGAAGATTGAAGAGGAGGTCTTTTCCAGGTGATAAGTGATTGCAGATAAGTCTGAAATTTATATTAGATAAAGGTCAAAATAAGGGACGATAGCTTCATACATAGTTTATTGAGTTTTATTAAGAAGTCAGTGATCCTCATATCGTCCAATTTGGTGCTCAGTGGCTAATAACCTGTGAAAACTGACTCGGCGGAATCAAGCCTAGATGCTGAGAATTAACAGGAAGCAACGCTGGTTTCTGGCAAGCCATAGACCATGAATTACCTCCCCATATCATGTATCAGACCCAAACCCCTCCTTGACTGCAAGCAGACTTGGTGGGGCATATGCAGTCAGGATTTATGGCCATGCAAGATGACCAGAGGATAGCTTACACCCTAGTTGGTATGCTTCATACCATAGGAAAACACTAATCCACACAGCATCCACTGCCGGACACTCTGTGAAGATGTGCTCTGCTGTCTCATCCCCTTGCACACCTTACAGGCATACAGAAGGTCATTTTCCTTAAGTTTACTCCACTTATGCAGAGTTGCCCCAGTTACCAAGATGTTACTGCGGAGTTGGAAAAGAAAGTTTTGAACTTGTATAGACCAGCATCCCTTAACCCTCCTCCCCCACAGGTCCATCAGGCCAGGTCACATTTTGCAAGTGATCCGGGACAAGTACATTGAGCAAAGCTCTCTGTCTTGTAACTTCTGGAACCTGGCGGTCATGATATCTGAGAGGCAGACACTGCTACCTCCCCCACCTTGAGCCAGTCCCAAAGGATGAAGAGGCTTTACTATATGGTGTATCTCCAGCCTTCTCTTCCTCACAGGAACACCCACCAATCCTTCCCTCCACGACCTTCTGAACAGGATTCACCAGCCTCTAATGCAGCCATAGAAGGAATTGCTTCCCTCCAGCAATAAGGCAGTTCAGTTGCTTCCACAACATCCCATGCTTTCCTTACCATCACCTTAGAGACATTAGCAACATTATTAGCTGCTTCCACCCTAAGCACTCTGGCCATCGCCATTAAGGAGGTCCCCCCAGTGAACCGCCCCAATAAAGTGCTTGAAGGCCTTACTTAGACGAGGATCCATCTCCAGTCCCCAAGCTCCTCCACAAAGGGGAATCGACAGGATCCTTTTGATGGTCCACTCTCCACCCTCCAATCTACCCTTGCTGCCCACCCAAGCTCTAAAGTAATCCTTCCAGTAGCCTGGCAGGTTCCCCGTGCTTAAAATGGCCCCTTGATTGATGCCCCAGCTGACACCAAAATTCTTGTTCAAACTGTCTTTGCAAGCCTTAGAGAGTATTTCCTCCAGTATTGGATCCCAACAAATGGATTTTCCCTCCCAAGTGACACATGCGATCCATTTTAGATGCAGTGCTTTGATCATGCTCCCAAAGTTAATCAGACCAATGCCCCCTTATTCACCTCCTGAAACAAGTTAGTGAAACTGGTTTTTGACGCCTGCCCTCGCCAAATGAGCTGGATGATTGAACTCTTTATTCTCCTGATGAAAGATGCTGGTGGTGGAACAAATCTGGCAATGTACCATAGTCTGAAAAGAATGAAAGTGTTCATGACAATGGATTTGCCCCAACAAGTTGATCCATTGCCACTTCTAAGCCGCTTTTTTATGGTCCGCTTCAAGTTTGAGCCAAATTTCATGTGGTGACACCCGCCCAGGGATGGAACACCCGAGGTACAGAAACTCCTACCCTGTTGCCATCCAGGGGATTGAGCTCTTTGGTGCCACACCCAACATTGCCATTCTGCCGATGGGCCAGGCCCTGGATTTTGCAGATTGACCTTTGCGTTAATTGAGTTCTGGTACATCTTCAGAATGTTCATCACCACCTTATCCTCCTCCTCTGATGAAACAAAAATTCCATGTAACATCCACAAACATTGAATTATAGTACTCTATGCCGTTGATGGTAATTTTCCTCCAGTCTGAATTTCTGAGAGCCACTGAAAGGGTCTCTATTTCAAGAACAGATAACAATGGAGATAGAGGGTCTCCCTGACGCACGCTCATACACCTTAAAAGGTTGGTAGAGGACCCCATTGATATTGACAACAGGTGAGGCCTTCTTATAAATCGCTTTAAGTAGTCTCAACAAATGCCCCTTGATTCCAACCCTACTTAGCACTTCCCAAAGAAACTTATGATTCACCTGATCATACGCCTTCTCTTAATCAAGAAACAGTAGCCACCCCCTCTGGTTGTACTGTTTACTTGCCCAAACTTCTATCAGGTGAAGCAGCATCAAATTGTCAGTAATTGAGCGTCCTGGATAAACCCATTATGCTCTTTCCCAACAACGTCTGCCATAACCCCCTTTAGTCGATTGGTTAGGATCTTCATTAAGATCTTATAGTCAACGTTAAGTAGAGTCAAAGGCTGATAGTTCCTCATGAGGGAGAGATCGCCCTTCTATACAACAACACCACGTCTTTTGAAAACGCTGGCTCAATTGTACCAGAGGCTAGGAGTCAATTGTAAAGCTCAGCAAGCATCTCAGACTTTTCTGCCCATAATAACTTGAAGAGCTCCAAGATCAACCCATCCTCCTAGGGAGCCTTGCCATTCTTGCCTTTGTAGATGGCATCTGACACATCTGACTTGCAGATCCTGCTACATAGGTGCAGCTGAGTCTCCTTTGGCAGTACCCTCAGTCCACTTATGAGTACTTTGGATGCCTCTAGGTCATTCTCAGAGGGGCCATAAAGGTCCTCATGATAGGATTTGTCCACCTCAGCCATGCGAGCTGCATCCTTCACCTCAACTCCCTCATCACAAAGTGACAAGATCCTTGCTGAGGGTCTGAATGCCCCTATTACCTTGCGTAGTAGGGCCACATTGCTGTTATAATCCTCGTCCCACCTAGACTTCCTTTGTTTGAGGCGATCCACCATGAAGGCTCCCATCGATTTCACATACAATTCAGCCTTGGCCATGTAGGCAGATGCTCCCATGACCTCAGCCTGCTTTCAGGTACTCTCGAAGCTCCTCTCCAATGTTTCATACCTCAAACACATGGCCCCTAGCTGCCTCCCAAAGATTTCACAAGTCATTTTGAGATCAGCCTTCATCCAAAACCATTTTACTGCGCATCTGGATTCCCACAATCTGGCTTCTCCACCATCTCACCTTCTTCCTCATGATATCCTGAAGTGAACTCCACATCAGGAGTTCAAGTTTCAGTCTCTAGATCCCTTTCCCTTCAGAAGAAACCCAAGGGTCACTGGTCTTCAGTTCAAAGGCCTGTGGTCCAAAGCACCTGGATCATGATTCTGAAGGATCATTTGCAGAGACTCAGGAGAGGCTGGGGCACTAACATAAGGTCAATGCGGGATAAATGATCCCCCTGGCTGTGAGTCCACCTAGTCTCCCCCTCCTCACCACAGCTCGCTCTCCACACATCCAGTAGGATGAGGTCAATCATTAAACCAGACAACTCTTGGGCTCCAGGATTAGAGCTCCAGTTACATGAAGCCACAACTTTGTCATCCTTAAAGCAGACACAGTCCATGTCTCCCCCCAGCACTACTGACCCCCTGATTCCTTCCTCCTGGATCCTCAGGTTGACCTTCTGGAAGAAGACCTTTCGTTCAGATCCAGAATTGGGCGTGTAAATGCGACAAACCAAATTGATTCCTCTCCAAACAATGACATTACTGCCACTGCTCTTCCAGAAACCAATACCATTTTATCTAAAACCTTGACCTTGTCCGCCAACCAGACCAAAATACCCCCTTTTGGCTTCTCCCCCTCCCTCTTTCCCTTCCCTAAGGGCGGGTCTGAGTTTGGTTGATCTACCAATTGAGAGTAAAATGATTGTTTCAGAGGGAACTGGAAAGCCCAGTCCTCTTCCACCCCAGATTTGGACTAAGTCTCAGTGAGGAAGCCGATATCTATCCCATGTTGTTGCAATTGGAGTTTCACCCACTGCCACTGCTTAAGTCCATTAAGACTCCACACATTAGCAAATTCAACCCTGATCAACATAGGTTCAAAACTGAAGAGGCTTTAGTGTCAGGATCTAGGGGTCCCCATCCTCTTCCACCTCAGCTGATTTAGAGGGGCCATGTTTCTTCACCCCTTTCCAGTACTTGACTGGGCTGGGGGTGGAGGTTGCTCGGTCACAACAGCCTCCAAAATCTTAACATTTCCAGGGTCCTTGATAGACCCCTCCATTTTTGGTTGGATACATTAGGTTAGAAGGCAATGGCCCACTTTTTCTAGCAGGCAACGCCTCTCTCACCTCCTTTTTTTCCCTACAGGCCTTTCTTTCTCCATACCACCCATATCCTTAATGGTCGCTCGCCTCTTCTGCAATTGAGTTATGGGGAGAACCCCATCCATTTGGGAGGCGACCATTTCCAAAATTTCCTTTGCAGATTGGGATAAAGCGCCACTAAGCTCTATTTGGAGTCTAGCTGCTTCCCTTGCCTTCTGGGAACGCTTTGACTCCTTGTTGACCTTCCTGGCACCTTTCAGCACCTCGTTCACCACCCCCAAACTGTTGTTTCCAGACGCCGACGCCTCCTTTGCTTTGTCTGACAACTTAGTTAGCTTCTTTAACGCCTTCTGGAGAGCAACTTCTCATTATCAGAGGGCACCATTGCTAGAACCCCCGCGCTAGCCTTCTAGTTTTGGCCACTGCTGTAGGAGGTTGAACCTGAGGACATTTGGCTCTGACATGCCCCTTCACACCACACAAGAAGCACCTCTCCAGAGGTATCACAGAGACACTCCAGGTCCCCACAGTGACTGAACGTGGCAACTTCCAGTATGATTTTGAAAGTTTGACCTTCAAAACCCAGTCCCCAGATCCTAAGGTGAACTTTTTCAAGCTACCGTCCTTCTGCTTCAAGTTCTTTACCAGCTTGTTCTCATTAAAAGAGATCACTCTCACAAAGCCTTTCAGTTGAGACATCATGGCCCCTCTAGTGATCACAAGTGGTATGTCCCTCAGAATAAACCTTCCAATCTTAGTGCAGATGTCAAGACATATGGCCTCCTCATTCTTTGTGCTCAGACTGGAAGCCAAAACCTGTTCCTTTTAAAGCTTAGACTGGAAGGTCATAAGTTTTAACCCAGGAGCCAAATGTGAAATATGGAGTGGGACAAACTTACACACCTCGAGACCCTGACCATTAGCATCTCCTTAGACCACACAGTCTTCTCTTCCATGTTGTGAACCCTCTTGAGTCTCTCCACCATACTCGCTGTCAGATCCTCAGAGGGGCCAGAGTTCCCTGATCTGAAAAGCTTGGTTCTGACCCAAAATCCATTAGCAGCCACCACTGCAAAGAGACCAAAGCCTCCCATGCAGCAGGTGTCACCCCTGCTGTTGATTTGTTAATTAAGTTGGTCTCTCCGGTTTATTTTTGTGACGAAGTTTGCTCGCCAGGCCCTTTTTTGTTGGAACTATTGCAGCCTTTTCAGGTCAGTTCATCATTTTGGCACATGCGTGCTCTCACCTTTCACTGCACCAATGTAAGATCACATAAGCTACTGGCCGCTATCCAGTTTCAGGCCAACCTAAAAACTGCAGGATTATTGTAGACAGGTGAGCTGAAGCCCAGCCAATAAGGATTTCCCCACTCTTGTCGCTAAGACCTGCTTTTGCAGCACCCCACCTCATAGAAAAGTAGTGTGACAGATGATACGCCCAACTCTTGCCTCCCCCTTTCTTCTCATATTCCCCCCAAAAGGAGAGTGAAAGCATCCACAAGAACAGGTTAAGTTACAGTCATTAGCTTCCATCCCACACCTCATCCAGGCCACTATAAGCTTCTTCTAAGGTGCCTCTCTGGGTTCTGGTGTTGGCTACTCTCCTGTGTTTTCATGAGCTTTCCTTGGTCATTCCACGTGAAGGCCCCAGCTTACCCTACCTATCTCCCATGGATATCATCTTTGAGTTTTTGTGTGCTCGTTGGGGCAACCAGTGCAGGCAACTTTGCGGGATGGAACCCATGGTACTGCCCCTTGCTGCACTGGGGCTGCACGAATCTAAGAACCAACAAAGCGACCCAACCGTGAGTGGGGTGGCTCACACCACCTCCAAATAGATATCATCTTAGATTGTATCAAACTCATCTTGTCACAGGTGCTGTGACAACGAAAAATGTCAGTTGTATGGATTTTTATGCATATTGTATCATGATTTGAGCACAACAATATAACCACATTCTGAAGTGTCATCAACTTTTCCAACAATTCATTGTTGATATGTATGCTAAAGTTAAAAGAAAAAGACTCAATTACATTTGTTACAATCAATCAAAGCTTAGAGTTGAAAAATATATTTATTTGCAAGATGTGATTGCAAAGGATGGAAATTTTGCTAACATTGGACAAATTGTTATACTTCCAGCTTCATATACTGGCAGTCTAAGACGCATGCATGAATATGATCAAGATGCTTTGACATATGTTTGTAAATATGGATATTCAGATCTTTTTATCACGTTCACATTCAATCCATCTTGGACTGAAATCAAAGATTTACTTCTGCCTGGCTAGCAACCATTCCATCGGCATGAACTCACAGCAAGAGTTTTCAAACAAAAATTGATACATATAATGGATCTCATCACTAAGAATCATATATATGGAGAAACTCTCTACTAGATGTATTCCATTAAATGGTAGAAAAGAGGTCTACAACGTGCTCATATCTTAATTTGGTTGGTTGAAAGAATTGCTCCGACTCTAATTGATGATATCATCACTGCTGAGCTGCCCAATCCAGAAGAAGTTCCAGAATTATTTCAAATTGTCAAAAAAATATGATTCATGGACCATGTGAACTACACAACCCAGATTCACCATGAATGAAAAATGGATAATGAACCAAAATGTATCCACGTCAGCTGTTACCAGAAACACAAACTGGTGATGGCTATATGCTGTACAGATGACGAAAATCAGATGATGGAGGACATACAACAATTATTAAAATCAATAACCATTTATTTTGAAATTAAAAATAATGGATTGTGCCCTACTATCCAATTCTTTTAAAATCATTCAATGCGCACATCAATATAGAGTCTTTCAACTCAGTCAATCAAATACATATGTAAATATGTTAATAAAGGCAGTGATATGGCAGTTTTTGGACCTACAAATATTAATGCACCCATCAATAAAGTCAAAAAATTTCAAATGGGACGTTATATTAGCAGTAATGAAGCTATATGGCGAATTATTGGTTTTGACATTCATGAACGCTTTCTTGCTGTCATGCATCTCAGTGTTCACTTGAAAATGGTCAATGAGTCTACTTCATGGAAGATAATGCACCCCAGAGAGCTGAAGATCCACCAAACACAACGTTGACTGCTTTTTTCAATTGTGTGCAACTGATGAATTTGCAAAAACGTTGCTGTATCATGAAGTTATGCACTATTACACTTAGAATCAATTAACAAAGTAATTTTGCAGAATAAAATGAGGTGTCAGCCATTCTTCAATACCTGGCATAATTTCTACTGGTACATTGGGACGAGTATATACTGTTTATCCAACTAATTCTGAATGCTACTGTTTTCAAATGCTGCTTCACGTGGTAAAGGACCAGCATCATTTCAAGCAATCAAAACCATCAATGGTCAAGTGTGTCAGACATACATTGAAGCATGTCTCAAACTTGGTTTTCTAGAAAATGATCAACATTGGGACAACACTTTGGCAGAAGCATCTGAAACATGTCATGCTCACCAAATATAAACCCTGTTTGCCATAATTTTGACAACCTGTGCGCCTTCTGATCCAAAAGATCTATGGGAAAAACATAAAGAGAGTCTGAGTGAAGACATACTTCTCCAATCATGCAGAGACAACACCATCCTGGATCTACAGTATTTGTAAGACATTTTCAATGAAGCACGGATATCACTTGAGGATATGTGCATGTCAATTAACAACAAAATCCTTAATCAGCTTGGGCTATTTTCACCAGAATGTGACAGAAATGATGTTGTCAATAGAGACATATTGCAAGAAAAACAATACAATTTCAATGTGCTACAGGTTTATATTGAGGCTCAGAGAAGGCTCTTAGATGACCAATGACTTGCATATGACACAGTTATGGAGAATGTATGAGGTGCAAATGGTAGCCTTCTTTTCCTTGATGCACCAGGAAGCACAGGAAAACATTTCTTCTCAATTTCATACTAGCCAAAATTTGAATGAAGCATGAGATTTCTCTGGCTGTGGCATCATTGGAGATTTCAGCAACACTACACAATGGAGGACGCATGGCACATTTAGCTCTCAAACTACCATTGAATTTAAATCTAGCTGCAGATCCTCTTTGCAACATTAGAAAAACATCTGGAATGGCAAATGTATTGAAAACATGCCAACTCATTATTTAGTATTAATGTACCATGCCCATAAAAAAGGACTTGAGGCACTTGATTGTACTCTGTGAGATTTTTGAAGTTATCAACATCCAATGAGCGGAGCTCTGATACTGCTCACTGGTGATTTCTGTTATACTTTGCTCATCATTCCAAGATCAACACCAGCAGATAAACTGAACGCATGCCTTAAGAA
Source organism: Massospora cicadina (assembly GCA_022478985.1). Taxonomy (NCBI): domain Eukaryota; kingdom Fungi; phylum Entomophthoromycota; class Entomophthoromycetes; order Entomophthorales; family Entomophthoraceae; genus Massospora; species Massospora cicadina. The sequence goes on from JAKSZP010017583.1 coordinate 11,062, forward strand.
TTCAGCTCTCAGGAGACATGTGAAGAAAATTACACTGTCAACCAATATGCGTGTGCATTTACTTGGACATGTTTCTGAACAAACATTTGCCAAGCAACTTTTGGATATGGGTGACAGAAAACTTCCAGTTGATCCTGAAACACAGGAGATATCATTTCCACCAAACTTCTGTCAACTTCTGTCATCAATTGAAGATCTTAAAAAGAAGGTTTTCCCAAACATTGCCAACAACTTCAGGAATCATGATTGGGTTTGAAAGTGAGCTATCTTAGCTCCAAAAATGATGATTACAATCAAATCAATAATAAGGTTCAATTGAAAATTCCTGGTGCAGTTACAGAATACAAATCCATTGACACAGTTACAGAAGAGGATTAGGCTGTTAATTATCCAGTCAAATTTCTCAATTCATCGGAGCCTCCTGGAATGCCACTGCACATATTAACCTTAAAAGTTGGCTCACCAATACTGCTCCTTCAGAATCTAAACCCACCAAAGCTGTGCTATGGGTCTAGACTTTCTGTGAAAAACTGATGCCAAATGTGATTGAAGCAACAATAATTAATGGTAAATGTAAAGGATAAAGTGTGCTAATTTTGCACATTTCAATGATTAACACTGATTTGCCCTTCACATTAAAATGACTACACTTACCTGTGCATCTTGATTTTGTGATGACAATCAACAAAGCTTAAGGGCAGTTGCTGCACATTATAATATTAAATTTAGAAAATCCATGATTTTTACATGGTCAACTATATGTTGCTTGCTCCAGAGTAGGAAATCCAGAAATTTTGTACATTAAACACCAAAATAATAAAACCAAAAATATTGTTTACCCACTTGCATTATGCTAGATGTTAGTAGTAGTTTCAATTGTTTCAAGTTGGTTCAATTATATAGTGAATGGAATAGTAAAAAGTGTTCATTCATAAGAATTATTCATAAAAAATTATATAGTTCATCATCTATTTATCCAATAAAAATAATGAACTTTTATCAGTACGAGTCATCTTTCATTTTTCCACATTTTTACACAACATATTATAGATTTTATATTACATACAGACCATCCATTTTTATATAAATAAATATACAAAAACAGGAAAGCTTCAGCTAGGTTTTGCTAGATTAATATAAAATTTAAATTAATCAGTTCAAATCAGCTGATATTAAATAAACCCTAGCAACGCCGGGTAACTTACTAGTATTGGTATAAGTTACATGCAGGTTATAATATATATGTTCTTGCTATACATGAGATGGTTAAATTGATATAATGCAATAAAATAGCTAATTAAAGCTAAAATTATGACTAGTTGGCGCAATGGTAGCGCGTCCGACTCCAGATCGGAAGGCTAGGGGTTCGACTCCCTTACTGGTCAATTTAAATTAAACATTAAATATATAAGTTCAATTAACATTTTACTTCAGCTTATGTTTTTATCTTTTTATATTTTAATAATAACTAAAGAAATATTATGATTTTAGTCAAAAATATACAACCGTTATTATGGAATAAAATATAAATCGGTTTCGGTATTCACTTATATCTTTGTTCTATTACCTAATCAATTTTTGTAATTTCTTTGTCAGACAATTACAATCTTGACTAGTTGAGAAGACTGTCCCATTGGCAAATAATTTACTTATTACCAATAATTCCAAGTCCAACTTTATTCAGAATAGTTTAGATTATATTAATTGTTTTACTCCTAGACCTTGGCTGAATAGCTTGTATTGAGTTGAAAAATTACTTTGAACCCCTGTCAGAATAGGTAAACTGACTTGGAAGTTTGCCATACATTAAATTAAATTTAGTGCTACCTCCTATGAAAAGTTAATCCCCTTTTGAAGACCTGAAGGTGGTCTGAAGGATGAAGATATTTTACCCAACAATCAAAAACTAAGACATCATGTACTAAGATGATATAAAAAAATTCAAGATGGCTGATTAGGTAAATACATTAAATTGTTACTATATGGATTTATCATACCTACTGTCAACTAATCACCAAGAATTTAGACATATAGATGCAAAAATATTTTTGGAAGTTCAGATATGTTAAATCATCATTTATCTAAATCAAGCTATTCTCTGCTTATTCTGAATTCACTTGCTCCTTTTGTTTTTAGTCTCCAAGTATTGTAAATAATGAGAGGCATTTGTTGGATTTTAGACTTATTTGGGCTTGCTGGTGCTATTTTAACCTAAACTTCAACAAGTGGGGGGTATTATTACCACTAAAGATAATGAAATAAGTAAACTATAAAATTAGAAAGTTAAAGTTCCTATAGTTTTATTTAGTCCCACGGGGATAAGAAAATGAACCCTTTCAATATTAAACCATACAGTATTTAAACTGTAATGAGCTTTGAGGGAAATTCACTGATGGATTCAGATCAGCTTGTTATAGTTCAAATAAGGAAATATATGAATTCAATCTATCAAAGCTCAGAAACCTCACTTCACTTTGGCTGAAAGATGGATGGGGAGATAATTTTTGATAGTATGTACCCATGGGGTAACAACTTAATAAATTTCAGCTTATCACTGTTAGCTAAAATTATTTCACCTTGGGGGACATCTGCCATGCCTATAAAAGGGGGTGGTCCCCACTTAGATGTTTGAAGGAAATTTGATGTGGCAGAGGGAGAAACCACTGATGGACTCCCCATGTTCCCTTGCATAGTCAGGGCAATTTGACTGCCCAACTTTGTACTGATTGCCTGTTTAGTATTTGTAACAGTTATATAATATACTCCCTTTCCACTTAGCATAACTTTCTGAGCAAATTATATGGAAAACAAGAAAGTAAAATTTCAATTGCCCACCGTAGTTTTTCTCCAATGTCCTCAGATTTTCTGCCAGCTGCTCCAGTATGGGGCAGCAGCAAAACTCCCCCACCATTTTCCATCTGGCAGTAAAATGCACTCAGACTGGATTCCCAGTCATAACATCCCCTGGGATGATTCATTACTCCCAAGGATCTCAATGCCCACCTCACTTGTACCTAAGCAGTACCTCGCTGACCTTGGAGCTCCCCCAGAGCAACATGCATTTTGGCCTAAGGATGACTATGGAAAACTCTTCCCTTACCATGACCAAGCCATTATAGAAATGGCTCAGGCGGTAATGACCCGAACTGGATTTATAAATTTCCACCCCTATAAGGGGTATTTTAATCTTGGCTTCACCTGTGAAGCTGATGCCACCACTGCAGCAACTGTGCCCCTGGTATTTCAGGGTACCCCTCTTCCCACAATTCAGACCTGGCTCCCAGTGGACACCACTTTGGAGGTCCACTTTGCTGGTTTGCCCACCCACCTCCCCCTGAGGTATTCCACCAGGAGCTGATGGATGGTTTGGCAGCCTATGGCTCCAATCCCGTCTTACAATATGTGGTCCCAAATGGGGCCACACGCCTCACTGGGCCTCAGGAATATGCCACAATCAGCTCTTGAATTTAGTAAAACACTGTACAATTCCCCCTTGTGCCATCATTCTTTCTGCCCCTGACCATCTGTTTTGGGCCTACATCAAGGGTGGCGGATGATCTGTCCATCCTGTTTCAAGTTGGACCACTCAAAATGCAAGTGCCCCTCCTTAGCCACTTCTGACAGATTGGATTAATTGTCTCTTGATCTCCAATACTTTACCCACCCCACACCAGTTCCAGCATGGGGTACGATCCTACCTTCCCCTCCACCAAAGCCTGTTGCTGCGTTGCACCTGCAGCCACCAATCAGCCTCATCCTCGCCCCAGTGCCACACATGATTCCTCCAATCAAGAACTGGCTTGGACCCCAGTTCAATCCCATTCTTCCTCCAAAAAAGCAACCAAACCTCAACCATACGCCAATTCCCCAATTCAATTCAACTAGAACCCATGGGAGTTATTATCTAAAATCAACAAATCAGGTAAGCATATTGAAGAACCATCTCTGCAAATCAATTGATTTGTTAATGCAGAATGGGATGCCAAATACCCCCTTATCTATATGCTCCACAGCCAAATGCCAAATCATTTTGCAGTGACCACCAGCTTGCAGTTGAAGCAGCTGCAACACCAGATTGTCGTCCCCTCTACAAAGCTGTCACCAAATAAGTGGCAATGCTCACAGGAGGTATTCCCCCTCCTGTTATCCCCTCAACTCTCACAACAAAAAGTAAAATCACAGTGAATCAGTTACACAAAAATGTCAATGACACTATCCAGAATGGGGTAACTGTAGCATGGAATATTAAAGCTAAGATTACCCAAACCAATATTGCAACATTTGTTAAAGTCCCAGAAGCCCGCATTAAAGCCAAAAAAGCTTTAGCCAAATATATCAGTACCATTTTAATAGCTGGCAATTTCCATGAAATACCAATCATTAGTGATATTGAACCACATGCCTCTAATTCCCTGACGCCCTTATTATCCGCCTTGACATGTACCCTACTCTGGGATGAGAAAGCTGCTGCTGAAGATGAGCCCCCCAAACCCCCTCCCCTTATGCCATGGAGGGATAAGTGGTTTCCGCTGCCCACCTAGTTGGTTGTTTTTGTTCAAAGTGGTTCATTTAATCCGCTCATTTGGGCGTTTTTTTGAGTCAATTAGTTATGTTAGTTTTAGTTTTAGTTTTTAGTTTCAGTAATGTCCATCCCCTGGTTAGCTTACCTCAGATATATTGAGTATTTGTATCAGTGTCACCCCAATTTGTTGGGTTATATCAAGAATTGGCCAGGGTCTTTTGGCGATTTCTTCCTTATTATTTATATTGAAGTCATTATCTCAGACTTGTAAATGTCCAACATTTCCCCTTTTCAGCCAATTTTGACCCACAACATTCTTACCTTGTAGCTGGTAGGGCAAATGTCCAACAGCATTATCTTAATAAAGCATCATTTAATAATCTCATTTTTATATTATAGAAATTAAATATTTGTACTCTAATTTCTACCCCAAAGTCTAAAAAAGCTGGCAATAGTTTTAATACTCCAGCATTTGCTATATTGTTGAAAACCCGTGCCAAATTGCACCTGTGAGCACTAAAGTACCAGGATTACAATAAGTGGTGCTCACTACAGGAAAGCATGTACACCACAATCTTTAATAAAAATGAAGGATAGACAGGTGAATGGTCACTTAACCTCCCTACTGCAAATGAACCTAGGATAGCTGCTTTAGAACAGTAGCTAGCCAGCGCTTTTTGTAGACTTAGCAAAGTGAAAAGCGCTTGTCAGGATTCTCCCTGAATTAGGTGAAAGCTTTTTTTCAGGGAGGTCAATACATTCATATGAGGGTCACAACTTCTGATATTACCAACTGGCCTAATAAGTTTGAGAATGGGGTTTGACTCTATGTTCTCAACTGTTATACTGAATTTGGGGCTTTACCTGAATTTTTCCAAATTCGGGATATATTTATAACTCCTATTTATTATCTAAACACCATAAGATTTTCCACCTATTTCAGTATTGGAACTTTCCTACAGGTCCCATGACGCTACCCTTAAAATCTCTCTTTGTTTCCTTTCATTTTCAAGCATTATAAATATTACTTGATAACTCTAAATAAAGTACTTTTTTATACCTATTACTAATAAAATTCTTGATTGTAAAGTTTTTATTTAGGAGTAAAAAAGTCATAAGGTTACCCATGAAAGTGAACTTTAAAGCACCCCCTTCAGAAAAACGTGCCACAATTGATTCCCCCTGGTGGCCTGACAAAATAGTGCTCCTTGCCAGGTGCTTCTGAGTCACCCCAAGAACATATATGTTCACAAAAAGGGTAACAACTTAAAAGCATCATGTCACTTCCAAAAAACTCTCAAGTCTAAGGTATGATGAGATGGAAGAAATTTACAGTCTCAAGTTTGACTGTATCAATGGCTATCAGGGCTTACTCAACACAGTTCATTACATGCTTACTGAGCTTACCTATAACATCAAAAAGAAAACCAAGGGAAAGAAGATCTCATACAGCTTTATGGGCTATAACAGAATCAACTTAATTTTATTGAAGACCATGCCAAGAGAGTAGCTACTTGAATTTTGAACAGAGCTTTCTCTAAATCTCTCAACCTCTCTAAATTTAAACCTGATTATGGGTTAGCTATAAATGTAGTTATAGAAATTCTCCAAAAATATAATATTAATTTGGACCAATACCAGATCAAAGAACCAAAAAGGTCCCCCTCATATAAATCTAAAGAAAATATAACAACATTAAAGTTAAAGGAGGAACCTCTCAGAAAACTAGAACATCCTAATAAAAAAGAAGTTTAAAGCCTTGCAAACCCTGAACCTGAATCTAATGGAGCAATAAGGGATTTGATCAAAGAGGGAAATAAATTAATACTTTATCCTGAAGATCTGGATGTAGAGCATCGATCTCACATTAATTTTTTAAAAAGTCTTAACTTGTATTGTGAGGATTTTGATGATAATGATGACCTATGATATGCGCTAAATCCACCTTACTGTCTTCAGCAATCAAATGTAATCTATTCTTCAAGTCATTTTAAAGGAAAATTAACCTCATCAAATTCTGTCTCTAATCAAAAATCCCAAATCACAACTTTTTTCCAGCATTCTTTTTATAGGTGCCTCACAAAATGAACCAACTGATGAGGCTAATAAAATTCTAGATATCTCTGTCAGGCAAAAATCAGATTATTTTTAGACTGTCCCGCCAGTTTAAATGCTGAAGCACCCAAATGGAAAACCCAAATGTTAGTGGCACTACTGCTGGTACAATGGTTATAGAACCAGAAAGGAGTTCTTCCATAGAGTACCCATGAGCCATAATAGTGTATAGGCACCTAGCAAAGTACCAGGTGAACATGGCCATAAACCCTGAGGGTTGTTGAAATACAGATGGAAAAGACGATTTAGTTTTAAGCATAAAAACTGGAATTGGTTACAGGGTTTTTATTAAAAAATAGGTAAAGAAAATTGACCAACAATTTTCTCAGTGTAATGCAATTGATTAAATAGTGTTTGATTGTTAGTGGGTCAAAGCAGAAATTGGGTCCCTCAAATTTGACCTAACCTGACAAATTTTTGGGGGAAGGGGCGGATAATTTTAATTAGAACTGACATTGAAGGCTTCAGCGGCAGGCCAAGTCACTATTGGTTCATCTGCAAATGCCTAGACTGATGCTTGACTGCGCTTAAGTCAGTTGGCCTTGATGGCATCTGTCCCAACAAGCAATGTGAATTCCCCAGGGCCACCCTACATAGGGGCGGTCCCATTTGGTTGGAAACGGGTTCAGGATAGCCAACCTGCCTGTGCCTGGTTGCTGGGGCATTCGTTCAGCCAAATGAGTTGTGTCAGGTGCAAACCCCAATTCTTGAACTAGGGGTTTTGAATTATCAGTGACAATCCCCTAATGATTTTGAGGGGACTTTAGTATCAGCAAATGTATCACATGATGGCTCAATTGCATCCATGATTCCAGATGATAATTATCTCATTTTTTTCCAAATATTTGTTTTCAATAGTCAGGCTTTATTCCCAATAATTTCAGACATTTCATCTTCAATTCAATAATTTCAGTGCAGATTCTTCAATTTGGTGGACAAGTTTGGCAGAGGTAAGTGCAGGAACTGGGGGAGGAATCTTCAGAGGGAGCGCTGTAACTTAGGAGGCTCATCTACCACATGGGCGAAGTTGCCCTGGGTGATGAGAGGTACAGCCACCCTCTTTGGACCCTTCTTGATCAGGAATGGGAAAATATCCCGATCTACACAAAGGGGATGTTCCCCTGGACTTACAATCTCTATCAACCCACATGACTCAGAGAAAGAAATAAAAATGAATCTTATTGGATGTTTGGAGTTAAAATTGCCAAACATAAAGTTGGATGTGCATCATCTGAGCAATTGGACCAATCAAGTTGGGCCAACAAGTTGAGAACTAGCTTTCAAATTTGATGAAGGCAACAAAAATCAAGAATTTTATGAAATCTCCAAGAACAATTGGTGCAAAGACGCACTAAAAGTGCCAGACAAAATACCTGGGACTTACCTTTGTGAAGGCGGTGACAAGCTCAATAACTTTCCTCTAGCAAGTCTAATGATTGTCAACTTCAATAACTCCCCTCCAGAGATCAGGCCAGATATTACATAAATAAAGTATCAAGATTACCTGGTCAGCTCTTAGCTTGTGATAGCGCTGATATTGACAAAAAATAAGGGTTCTGACAAAGTGAAGCTCAATGAGCCAGCTGAAGTTACTCCCAGTACTAATGCAAACCATGTTAAGGAAGAGTCAACTTGTTCCAGTCACAAACGTGTTACACCTGAGAATATTTTTGAGACTAAAAATCACACTTCCCAGACAAGCAGCCTGCCTGAGCAAGTCCGCATGATGATTGAGAGTGATGGCCAGATTCAGATCTTCATCAAGGCAGGTGGCATCATCATTTCTAAAGTGTATGGGCCCTGCATCAGACAGTGGGACTTCCAAGATGTCAAGTGGGTGAAAAAGAATTCCATAACCTTGTACAACTGCAACTTCAATGGATGCAACGATGCAACCCTTCCACCCATGCCTTTGTCACCAGTTTTGAGATTGCCCTCACCGGTGATCTACACTTCAACCCCCACAAAAACACCTACATCATACCCCTGGAGGTTTCTGACACCATCCAGCTGACGGTCAGCCCCACCAGCAATCACCTTCAACTCTGGGCACCATTCTCAAAGTGGGATGACAAGAATGAATCAGACGTGGTTGACAAATAGCTCAAACATCTAGGCTGCACCAAAGACAATGTGCGTCCCAGAATCTTCTAGAAGTACCTCACTGGCCCCCAAGGGTGCCGCTGCCTGGATACTGAATGGTATGCTACAAGTTCTCCAGTCCATCATCATCCCTAGCAACTGCAATGCCAACAAAGTTGACATCACCACAAAGGAGTTTGATTTCATTTACTACCTGAGCCACTCCATATATGAGTCCTATCACTCCAAGGCCGCTGAGCGCCAAGCCAAGGCCTACTGCTAATTCCACAACTCCAGCACCGGCATCACTGACCTGGTCTGCATCAAGCATAAGGCTCTATACACCCCCAAACTTGAGTCATCCATCTACCTTAACTCTCAGGTCACAACTTACTCCCCTAGGCCAATGCTTAAAAAAAGCGCTGTCAGGATTCTCCCTGAATTAGGTGAAAGCCTTGTCCAGGAAGTAGGTTGACACATTAATATGAGAGGCACAACTCCTGATATTCTCAACTGGCTTATATTTTTGAGAATGGGGTTTGACTCTATGTTCTCAACTGATATACTAAATTTGGGGCTTTACCTGAATTATTCCAAATTTGGGATATATTTATGACTCCTAGTTATTATCTAAACACCGTAAGATTTTTCACCTATTCTAGTATTGGGACTTTCCTACAGGTCCCATGACGTTACCCTTAAAATCCCTCTTTATTTCCTTTCATTTTCAAGCACTATAGTTATTACTTGATTACTCCAAATAAAGTAGTTTTTTATGACTATTATTAATAAAATTCTTTATTGTAAAGTTTTTATTTAGGAGTAAACAAGTCATAAGGGTACCCATGAAAATGAACTTTAAAGCACCCCATTCAGACAAATGTGCCGCCAGTGATTCCCCCTGGTAACCCAACAATACTCCTTTCAAAGCCCTCTCAGTGACACTTTGTTTATCCATAAACCCTCCTTTAGTGACAAATATACTCCAGATGAGGGTGCATTGCCTCATTTTTGCACGTTTATGAATCTCCTATCAAAAGCATGGCTGACCATCAAAAAATCAGCACATCCTTTCTTGCCTAAGCCACATATCCAAGAGGTAATGGTTCATCATATGGGCACCCTTAGTACCTGAGCGGAGGTTAAGGATGAAATCAATGAGGTATTCATCTCAATGTAAAGTTCAAGAAGGAAGAAGCAGGCCTTTATGTGCAGCTGTATAAAGAAGGGAGAATTGTTGGTCGCCTTTGTTGATCAATTCTAAAGTTACATACAGCCACTGTTACTCACAAGAATGTTACCTCTTGATGACGCCATTGATGCTATTATGTCTTGAGTGGCTTCTCATCCTTCTTTATCAATGCATTTTGTTTCAGTAAGATACTACCTCTGGAGTATCTGTGATATTAAATAAGTTCTGCTAGAAATTGCTGATTTCCATCAACCTGAGACTAACCCAGGAGTTGTGTTAAAGCCACAAGTTTTAACTATTAGGGCTCTCCTGATCTTATCTTGGCCAAAGATGTCCACGATGACTCTAATGGATCCTCCTGTGCCTGTACCAATCTCAGAACCTTCTTTCACAGTGCAACTCAAACAAACTTTACCTTACCATGTGAAGTTGGAAAGAGTGCACCCTTGATGACCGTGAAGCACTCCATTCCATAACCTGCACTAGAGTGCATTCTATGCATTCAGTTGAGACATTGACTCTCTCCACAGTCTCTACCAAGGGGTTTCCCACTGCAGCTCAACTGTCACATACTTTCAAGCCAGTTGATCAGAGTGCTAACGGCTAAAGGGCTGTGCCTCCTCTCATTACCTGCACTCAAAGCTCGCCTTGGCTATAAGTCAAGACTTTTCCTCACCTAAAGCCCTCCCCTGAGAGGCCTCTTGCAATGGTTCAACTGGCATGTCCCTGTGACACAATTTCTACCTTCCATGGCACCTTCTCTGCGTGTTCACCCTTTGAAATCTGCTCCCCCAACTCAAGTGGTAGCTGAGCGTCCCAAGGGCATCCCCTGTAATAAGGAAAGGCATGCTAACAATGGGGGCTGCACAAAAAATCTGAAGTGCCTAACTCTGACCTCGCTCCCATACCTCATCTGTCTTATATAGACAACTCATCTGATGACAAGTCTGAAGGGGTTACAAAGATGGTGAATATTATGTCCTAGAAGCCCCAGGTAAAGTAGGGATACCTGATAAGTTGAGTCTTGAGAGAGTTAAAATAGCAACGATTAGAAGTTACTTATCTCAGCCAAGTGCTGGGTGCCCTGAGATTGTAAATACTGCTAGTGAGGGTGACCAGATCGTTGCCACATTAATCCAACCCAAACAGCTTGGTCATACTTTCCAATCCATTAAAGTGAGATATCCTGAGACCACTCAAAAGCTTGTCTCTACTTTCCGTTTTAAGGATGTTCTAGTCTCTCTTTTAATTTTGATGGAGCTGTAACAAAGTAGAGATTGTCATTAACAAGGTCCAGATTACGGCCATCATTGAGCCCAGTTTCCCAATCAATGTGTTCTCATCAAAATGTAAAACAAGATTAAGTTAGCGCCTGACCTGAAATACTCTCAAGAGTATGGAACTGCAGGTTTCAATAGTACTGGGGCTATTGAGGCATACTCCTTTCTACCCTTCATATTGGGGAAGCTTATCCTGTTGGCACCAGCTGTGGCCTTTGATAACAATTACAATATGATAATTAGCACCCAGTTTAGGCTTGAGTATGATGATATCATTAACATTTAGCAGGGAAACTCTTCTTGCTCAACTACAAGGTTCTGTCACAGCCAGTGACATATATCCTGGAATTAATCTCCTTTCTAAAACCAAGTCCAACAAGCCCTTGGGGCAGAGACCAGAACCCCTAAGGGTCACCAATGACCTATCTAAGGTCATTGACAAAAAAATGGGTTTTGGCTTTGCCAGCCAGGGCTGAGGAAAACAGCTTAATTGAAGTAAAAGCACAGGCGGGAATCTTTCTCAAGACTCAGAAAATCACAAGATATGAGGTCATGAAATCTGGCCAAGTTCGAAAATTTTGATTTTTTTAAAAATGACAAATTTGTAGCTCATATCAGATTCCAATAACCACTGGAATCTTCGTGAAGCAACCCTTTATAAATTAAGTCCCAAGATGAGAAAGGCTTTGCTTTTCTCAGATACACAAATCATTTTAATAAAGTTTAGGATTTTGGGCACATTTCCTGTATTTTGGTTTTTTTTTTCCAAAAAATACAACTCTACAAAATTCTGCAATGGCTGGAGTCCGTTTTCCGCTCTGGTTTGCCCCTACTGTTGTACCTGAGTCCGCCACCTATTCCGCCAGCTCCGCCTCCTCCTACTTTGCTGCCCTTTGCCCTAGATTTTCACCACTCTTCCCAGCTCCCAGGGCCTCATCCCTGATGGTTGTGGCTAGTTTGGTGTGCGTTTTTCTCCACAGATTTATTTGGAAAGAGGTAATGAACGTATAGGATGTCTCTTCGTTTTACTGGGTCACTTGTCCTTGTTGGCACACCTTTGGCCTGTGTCTCTCCCTCCAGCGATCTCCTGTGCTCCAGTTTCCCTGACAGTTTCTTTTAGTTATAACCAATAAAGATCCCAGCAAAAAGGAATACTTTTGTTTATTTGAGTACACAGGTTGTAATTCTGATATGACTGGACAATAATCCCTAAGTGTTATATAGGAATGGGTAGAATATGCCAAGTCTGATATGAGTTATGATTATTTAAGTGCCTTAGGATGAGGAGATATAGGGGGAATGATAATATTGGATTGCCTCTGAATCAGGTAATAAGGTAATATCATTAACGACAAATAATGAGATGTCTACATATGATAGATCTTGAATAGATCACCTCAAATTAAGAAGATCATGAATTCAATAAATAATGAACTCTGCTAGAACCAATGAGATGCAGCGGAATGAATTACAAAGCATAATGGTCAGTATAGATCAAAATTGCTGAGATATCAGCAAGATGAGATGATTGAAAGAGGAGAATTGTTAATAGTTTAGAGCGAGTGGAACAGCAAAAATTTGCTATATTACCATATTAAGTAAAAGAGTGTTGATGAAGCAAATGATCTATTTTTATTAAATAATTTATTACCTTGATTTGAGGATGACAATAATAATATCATTGGTCCTATTGCTCAGTGGGATGAACCCTGTGCAAAACCCCTTTGGCGTATCTTCAAGCTACCGCCAAATATATAACAACCCATCTTCTGACTTATATATACATTACACAACATTTGAGTGAAACACAAAGAAGTTTCCTATCTCTGTGAAAACTCTAGAAGGTATTCCGTTTTATGCTTCAGAGGAGATACTAATCAAGCTGGTGACCATTGAGTGATTGACACCAGGATTAATTTACAAATAACTCAAACTTGTCTATTTCACATAACAAGCATTGATGAGGTTAGTCCTCTAGAGCCTTGAGTATTGCCTGAAATATTAGATCCTGAGTACCAGTGACCTATCGCTATTCTATTAGAAATCTCACTAATAAGAACATCATTGTGAGAAAGCATCAAGAGATAAGAAAAGTCTGTTAATTATCATTGAGGAGATTAAAAAGTTCACTATATTGGTTCTATGTTAAAGATGAGCCTCTCTACTTACAAATTGGTGTGTACCCTGCTTCAACGTTCATATTTCGGATGGACTTACCTTAGATGAGCTTGAAGGAATTCACTTTTGTTAGATGCCTATAGTGTTATTTTTTCCAAGTCTAATATCAATTATGGGCTCATGAAGAGTTGGAGACACACCATTGATGTTGGTAATTCCAGTTCTATACGATCCAAACCATACCATAAATCAAAGGTTGAAGAGTAACAGATGAGAATGGAGATTAAGCAGCTGATAGACGCTGGGTTACTAGTAGCTTTCCAGAGCCCTTGGGAGTCCCATCTTTTTCTAATTAAAAAGAAAAAAGAAGGTCACCAGGTAGTTATAGACTACTGAAAATTGAACAAATCTCACTAAGAAAGAAAGATATCCTATCACATGCATCAATGATGCTCCTTATTAACTCTCTGGCTCTAATTTCTTCTCCGCTATGGAATTGGCTAGTGGATAGTGACAAATGGACCTTTCTCCAAATGATTAGGAGAAATGCGCTCTCATTTTAAGTTAGTGTTGTTTCATCCCATTCAACTACCTTGAGGGTTGTGTGATGTTCCCGCTTCAATTTTTAGTGGGTAATGGATCATATCCTTATGATCTCAAGCTAAGTTATGCAATATCCTATCTTGACGACATTCCATTATTTTCTAAACTTTTCATGAGCATCTTTCCCATCTAAAGGAAAATTTTCAACGCTCGTGGCCATCCAACATCAAATAAAAGCCATCAAAATGTGCCTTTTGGAAAAGAAGCTAGGTTTCCTCAGACATGCCATTTTTTAATAATGAATATGATAATTACAAGATAAGGTTGAAGTTATTTCCAAAATTCATGCACCAAAATCTCCAGGATATCCAGGTGTTTCTGGGCATTATGGTTATACAATCAATTTTTATTTAACTGAGGTAAGCCGACCAGGGGACATAAATTACTGAATATATGTGAAACTAAGAGAATAACTAAGAAATATAAGAATTGGGCACCCCAGGGTACTCAAGTTATCCCTGTTGCCAGCGGGACTGCCAGGTATGGGGGGGTTGGTGCACTACTCAGAGGGGGTTTCCCCTGCTATGGAGCAGGTGTGAAGGAAAGGGTCTGTGTGGAGGAGCCAGAGTGAGAACCATGATTCTATGAGCGCTTTTTGTCTTGGTCTCATATATCCATAGAGCCAGGCTTGAAAGTGCTCTAGTAAGTGGACATGGAATCTGTTAATAATCCCATGAATGGTTGGGACCGTGCCCTTGAACGCATCTATTGCAATTGTGTGTATTGTCCACATTGCAATGGGTATTATTAGGGAGCGGAGGGTAGATGGGATTGGTGACTCGATCTGGAGCGCGAAGATACTCTTTGATATCAAGAATTCCTGTTCGTTTTGAATCTTAAGCAGGCGTGCGACTTCCTGCCATATAGCTTTGGTTGGGGGGCATGTTTCTAGGCGGTGATGTAGGGGATCCTCCCTCCACATACTGCACATGTTTTGTGGAGGGAGTTGGAGCGGTCCGCCATCCTATAGGTCCTTCTCAAACAGCGCCAGGCGTTTGCTCTTATCCTTGAATGTAGGAGTGGGTGGCGAGTCATTTTCCACATTGCCTTCTGTGTGGTTAAATCATAGGGAATGTCCAGCATATCTAGGTATTCTATCCTAGCTATGCTTGGGGTTGTTGCGAGCATATCCCTCTGGGGGTGGTTTTCTGGGTTTCTTAATTTGAATTGGGGGCTGGGTCGTCCACTTCCCTGTATAGTACTCATGTTCTCTATGGTCCATCCCATATGGCAGATAGTTTGGAGGATATGTTTGAAATGAGGGGAGGTTCCATGCGGACCCGTTGCAGTAGGGTGCTTGGCAAGGTATGAAAGTAGTCTGGGTGGACTATGTGGGTTGGTTAATTTGAGCGCCTGTGCAAAGTTAGTCCTTGCTGCTCTGGATCAATGTTGTTGTGGGAGGTCTGGAGCAAGGATTTCCTTTATCCAGGTACCAAGGATGTGATTGGCATGGCTATCAAAATCTATTAGTCCTATGCCTCCGCTTGAGCGTGGGCCAAATAGTGTTTCCATCCGTATAGGAGGGTGAGAGCCAGGCCACATCAGCCCTGGATAAGCGCGCGAATTGAGGTTATAAAGATAGGTGAGAAGGCTATCACATGGGCCGGGTACCAAAGTATTGGGAGGATGAGCGAGTTAGCAACTGTAACTCGTCCTGTTAGTCCTGGGGTTCTTCCCTTGAGGGAGCTGACGCGTTTGGATACCCGTTATAACATTTTACTTTCCATTGTCTCATTAGCATAACCCTCTGATTCTAGCCAAATTCCAAGGTGTCAGACAGGATTAGTGGTGGGAGGTGTTGCAAAGGGTAAAATAATTGGGTTTTTCTTCAAGTGTTGGTGTGAGGTTCTGATGTTGTGGCCCAATTGTTTGTGTATTTGCTTAAGAGGATGATTTCTGTCTTCCTTTTGTCGAGCGATGCATTGCTCACCTTGGAGTATTCCTCTAGAGTGCGTTCCAGCAGTCGGGCATCTTCATTGTTTTCTATACCTGCTATGCAGTCATCTGCAAAGGCCAGTATCTTGACTGTTGGTTATCCTTGTGTGGTTATCCCCATGAGACATGAGTCAGTTACTCGGAGGAGCGGGTCAAAGCTGAAATTGTATAGCAGTGGGCTGAGGGGATCCCCTTGTTTGAGCCCTCTGTGTGGTTTTATCTTTTTTGTTAGGAATCCAGGGCCGCATACAGCCATGGTTGCAGATTCTGTTAGGAGCATCGCCCATTTTATGAACCTTGGTGGGAGTTTGAAGGCATGTAGACATTCTTTTAGGTATGGCCAGCTAACACGGTCATATGCCTTTTCCTGATCCAAGAAGACCAGGGCACCAGTTGCTTTGGATTGGAAAATGTTTGCAACAGGGTGTATGTTGTTCCAGATTGAACGCCCTGGTATAAACCCAAACTGGTTGGGTGATAGGGTGTCAGATGCAATTGCGCCTAATCTAGCTGCTAGAATTTTTGTTAAAATTTTGTGTCAGTGTTGGAGAGTGCAATTGGGTGCCAGTTGGTCAGGTCCAACTTGTCACCCTTTTTATACAAGGTTATAATGTAGGATTCATGGCCTCCTGGTAATAGGCGTGTTTCCAACAAACTCTGGTTCATTGACGCCAATAGGAGGGGGGCGATTTGTTGGAAATATTTTTTGTAAAATTCGTAGGGTATCCCATCAGGCCCTGGGCATTTCTACGTGGTGCACCGCGAATTGTTTCCCAAAGCTCCTCCCGTTTGATAAGGGATAGTATATTGTAATTTGGTGGTGTACTTTGTATCTTGGCAGTTTGAGTAATTTCTTTTATTTTTTGTGGATCTATTGGCATATCATGATATAATTCAGTGTAATAGCGGTGTACTTCCGCCTTGACCTCCTCAGGGTCAGTTGCCATGGTGCCGTTGGTCTTGCGGACCTGTGTGCATGTGGGCTGGTTTCTGCGGGAGTGGAATTGGCGGAAAAAGTATGTTGAACAGGTTTCGCCTTCCTTTATGAACTTACCTTTGTTTGATACTTTGATTCTGTGTTGGCTTTCAAAGATGAGATTGTTAAGTTGGGCTGAAATTTCTGCCCATTTGCGTCCCCAATTAGGGCTATAGCCAGATCTCGGAGTATTTATTTCCAGGTGGTCTAGTTCTGCCAAGGTACACTTGATTGTGGCTGTGTCCGCGGTGTACTTGTGTAATGCAATATGTTGGGTTTTGTTGATTAAATCTTTTTTAAAATTTTCCCATGTTTTGATGGGATCAGAAGTGAATGGGGCTGTGAATTCTGGGTTTGTAGCCTTGTTTTCAACCCAGTCAGATATCTCAGGCAATCTTATATTTTCTGGGTGAAGCTTTCTCCAAGGCGACACCTGTGTGTGGTATTTGGTTGGCGCTAACTGCACCGTAACTAATTGGTGATCAGAAAAACTGATCTTTTTTGTTGTAAATTTGGAAATTCTTTAGTGGTGGGATTGTGGGATGAGGATGTGGTCAATATGACTCATTGATATGAGTAGTCCCTCATGTATGTTGGGTCTTGTCATATGGGGAAGGAGTGGTGAATTGGGGGAAGAGCATCCTGTAAGCTAAGAGATGCCTTCATTGTGCAATATTCAATGTGTCCAGGTGGGTATCCCCTGGGATTATTCCATCGATCTGTATTGGGTTATCCCAGCAGTTGAAATCGCCTAACATGATGATATCTGGTGGGAGGGTGAGGGTAGAAATTTATTCAATTTTTTCTCTCATTTGCAGTGCACGGTGCGTAGATACATGCTAACGAAATTATTTCATCCTGGTGTGTGATTGTTGCTACCAGGACTCGACTGTGCAAGTGTGATGATGAATTTGTAATTTTAAATTTTTTGTTGTTTTGGACTATCACCCCACAGTGAGATGTCCATACTGATTGTGATGGTGCGACCCTGGTTGACCAGGATTCTTCTTCCCCTTGTAGGCAGTGGGTTTCTTGGATGGCCAAGATGTCTACAAGAGGTTTTTGCAGGAATGCCAGCTTTTTGGCTTGGGATGTATGAGCCTGGCTCCCATGATATTTAACATCCCTATTGACACTGAGGTGCCCGCGGCGCCTCAGGAGCAGTTGGGAGGACCCTCTGGTCCTATCCCACCGCAACTCATTTTGGCCATGCTCCACGTCTGTACTCCAACTCTTTCACTGCCATTGTTGGTTCCCTTGATCTGACCCAATGATTCAAGGGAATTGCGGTTTTGCATTTGCATCAACTTTTCCTGCACAGGTCTCATGTTGATTTGATGCGGGTTGTTGATTAGATTTTATATTTTTGAGGCTCAACTTTGTTGCCTTGTGCACCGCATTTTCACCCAAATTGTGGTTGCACTGTTCCTCAGTATGTGCATGACTGATGACGCTTTGTGGCTCAGTCTGGTTACTGTGAAAATTTTCGACCTGGGCATATTGTTCTGATTGGTTGGTTTGGTGAATATCTGAAATATCCTCCTGAATTTTTCCGTAATTAATGGCGGATTACGCGCGTGCCACCACTTCAGCCGCTGCTCTCTTGCGGGCTTTTTGTGCTGCTTTACGCTGTTTACTTGTAACTGGGTCCACGATGGAGTATAGTCCATCTTCACCCCAGCGGAATGGGTGGTGGCCATCAGTCATTTTGGCGAAGTTTTCATTATCTTCGTCCATAGCTTCTTCACAAAAATCATTTTCCATTAAGCCCTCTTTTACAGGGCATGCATGTTCCTTGTGGTCCAGTGAGCCACAGTGGTTGCAAATGGGTGGTGCGCGTTCCGGTGTAACTCAGAATGCAGCTGACTGGCCCCATCTGCAAAGTGAAATTCTGCTGTGCGGGAACTCTGTATAAATCCTCTTCTACTTCTGGGAAGGGGTTTATTACATTGATAGCTTTGCCTGTGCACAGGTAGGGCATTAAGCGAAATTGCTGTAATTCAAGTTGTTGGATTTCTCTGTAGGCCACAAGACCTTTGCAAAGCTCCTCCTCGATTACCTTATGAGGAAGGTTGGTGGGGAGCGAGTCAAAGGAGATGAACAAAGTTTTCGCTTTGTTCCATCTGGTGCGCGCAGTGCGCACAATTTTTTTGCCCTCAGGGAGGGCAATTTCCACGCAGATTTTTGCTGCGGCATCGGCTTCATCAGCTGTTTTGAAACCAATATTGATCCAGCCATGGCCCATATTGTTGGTGGCTACGTACACCGCGTGAGGGAAAAGTGAGGGCTGTGCCTCACATGTTTTCTCCACAGGGTTGGTGACTCATCCCCAAGGAAGAGTCTGATATTGTGTTTCCACCTCTGACAAAGTTTGGTTGAATTGAATGTACATGTATTGCGCGTGCTTTACAGTGAATACCATAAACCCAGACAGTGTCTGAGTTTGCAATTTTTTTACGGCTTGGGTTCCTGGTCCCCCTCAGGGCGTTTCTTGCCCTCTTAGTTGCACCGTTAAGCGCACCTCTTGCCACGACGCTCGCCCATGTTGTATTATTTTTGTTATTATGTCACCCATCTTTCCTGTGTGTGATTATCCAAATTTGCTGTTTGAATTGAATCGTAGTAACTAAAGTGATTGTTACAAGAAAGAAAAGCGGTTATACAATCAATTCATCCCAAAGTTTTCTGGCTTAGTGAGCCTCTTGTCTGACTTTTGGCTAAGAACACTCCTTTCTATTGAGGTTTTTAATAAAAGCCCACGTTTGAGACGCTAAAGAAGTTGCTACAAAAGCGTCCTATTTTATGCACCTGAATTATGGTAAACCTTTCATTTTGTTTACAAATGCCTCTTCTTACGCCTTTGGAGCCATCCTGGTTCAATTGAATGAGAACGGTGTATATCATTCAGTCTCCTACTTCAGCAAGATGATTTCAAAATCTGAAAGTAAATACAGCGTCACCAAAAAGAGTTCCTGGCCGTCTTACTTTCTGTAAAGTATTATCACCTTTCATATATGTTAAACCTTTACCATAATTACTGACTACGCCTCATTGAAATGGATTCAAAGTATGAAGGATCCTACAGGACGATTATTCCATTGGGCCTTGAAGCTCCAGCACTATGATATGAATATTAAACAATGAGTTGGAACTTGCCACATGAGTGTTAATGGGTTGCCTCAGTTACATACTCTTCATTTAGATAATAGTGAAGCTGAGAGATTACATGACCTCCTGATGACCTCTAAGGATTGGGATGATGATGATGAACCATCAAGAAAATGCTTCTGTGACACTTCCACAACAGAAAAGTAAAGAGCAAAAAGTTATACAAAAAGGTAGGGGTAAAATGGCTGCTTATATGCTACCTTCTTTTAGTACTAGATGGTCCCAACCCGAGGGGGGATTCATCAATGTATATTGAATTACGCCTGGGCTCTAAGAGCCTGAGGCGAGGGAAAGGGAGGGAGGAGGCATCGAGAAAGGGAGGGGGTTTGCGCGCCAGAGCCGTGCTGCAGTGAAAACCGAGCGGTGGAGGGTTGGCGACATAGTGCAGACCTTCAGGGCCATCTCAAAGTGTACCTGAAAGTGGGTGATCATGTGTGGAAGGGTCCACAACTGCTGGTCAAAGGCAGCATGAAGGAAGGAGTTATGGATGGTCCAGATGGCTGTGGCATAGGCGAGGACATGGAGGGGTTGGTGGCAACCAGGCAACATCTGCTCAAACATGAGGTCTTGCACAGGGTGTCCAGACCAGGGCTGAGCATGGAGGAGCGCGTGGGCCTTTGGTCAAAATGCGGCGACACCTGGACAGGTGAAAAAATGATGGAGGTGGGAGTCAATAGGCTCCGCACAGTGGGGCAGCTTCGGTGCTGGAAGGTAGGGCCAGTCCAGTCCCCTGTCCTGTATGAACAGTGGAGCACCCTCCATAAGGTGTTGGACACCTTTGCTGACAGGATGGGGTAATAGACTTCCTTCCACAATTCCTTTGTGGTCAAATTTCACAAAGGGAGGGAGGAGCTCAAGGAGTCTTGGGCGGATGGGAGGATGATCTTGGGGTTGAGGCGAGTTGTGACAACTTGTCCATTGTGCACAATTTCATGGAGATGGGGGCTGAGGCCAGGGCCTTCCCTTCTGTATGGGAAGACATGATGGATCCGCGCGCCTACTCGTTTCAGGGCAAGGAGAGCCTAGTTCCAGTAGGGGGATGAGGATGGTTTCAGGCGATGGCCTGGGTGGTTTGTGAGACACTCCCCTAATGAGGTCAGAGATGCTCTAGGAAGACCCAGAGCTGCTGACACTGACTGGCGGAGGGCGGGCGCCCATTGGGGCATGGGAGTCGCGTCCCAGCAGACAATCGGCCATAGGAACTTCAGAGAAATTGTGGTGGCGTGGAATCGCGTGTCCAGAAGCCCTAGGCCCCCTTCATTGCAGGGTTGGACAATGGTTGAGAGGGCCATTGGTGGATGGTTTGAGCCCCAGATCCAACAGCGGAGGAGTACATTGAGCCGCGTATAAAAGGCATCTGTGAATGGGCAGACATGCGCTAGGAACTAGACTTTGGAGAGGAGGAACACATTGGCCATCAGAGCACGACCCTGGGGGGGTGATGTGCCGCCGGTTCCAGCTGGCAATCCTGGAGTTAACTGCTGCAAGGAGCAAGTCCTCATTGTCTTTTAGCGCAACTCCTTGTTGGTTGGTGAGAACGCCCAGGTGACAGAAGGTACCGCGCTCAGGTTCAATACCAAATGGTGGGGGAAGGTGGGGGAGCCGACCTGTACAACTGTTGTCTTGGAGGTGTTGACCATGGCTTTGGACGCCTTGGTGTACCTCTCAATGGTCACAGCAGCGAGGGCAACATCCCCAGGGCAGCCAAATGCAATGGCAGTGTCATCTGCAAATGCCATGGTGCGTGTGGGGGCTTTACCTGGGACCAGAATCCCTGTTAGCTTGTCCTTTAGGAGGCCAAGAGGGGTCAAGGGTGATGTTAAAAAGGATAGGGCTCAGGGGTCCCCTTGCCGGAGACCTTGTCCAACTGGTACTGCCACTGTGAAACCCATTGGCGCCAGGACTCTGGTGTGGAGCTGGTCATAGAGCGCTGATATCCAGCGCCTAGCTGGGGAGATGGAAGCGGGCCAGGGAAGCATCAATATACTTCCAGGCTACCCGATCATATGCTTTCTCCATATCCAGGAGAGCCACAAAGCCATTCACCTTACGAGAGTTAGCAGTCAAAGTTACGTGAAGGTCATTATAGTTGTCCCATAACGACCTCTCCGGAATAAAACCGTGCTGGGATGGGGAGAGGCGAGGTGACACCCATTTGGTGATGTGGTTGGCCAGAAGCTTCGTGAAGAGCTTGTGGTCTGTGTTGATCAACGCTATGGGGCGCCAGTTCGCCAGGTTCTCACGGTCTGAATTCTTGTGAATGAGGGTCGTGATTGAGCCTCTGGAGTTGGGGAGGACCTCGCCATTAACCAAGAGTGCAGCGAAGAGGTCATGAGTGTTCTGGCTATCACTGCAGGTTCAGAAGGTACACCTCAAAGGGTATTCCGTCTGGGCCTAGGGCTTTAAGCCGTGGGGATTTCAGAAGGGTTTCCATCACCTCCTGGATGGAGATAGGCGCCAGTAGAGCCTCATCAGCCCGTAGGTCAATGGGCGGCTCTGTAGCCCGCCACAGGAAGTCTTGGATGTCCAATGGGTCCACCTGGATGGCATGGAAGAGGCTGGAGTAGAAGCGGTGTAGTTCCTGCGTGATTTCCTCCTTATCCGAAGTGGTTGTAGTGCCAATCTTCAGTTGAAGTAATATTCTGCGCTGTTGACCAGGCTTTCTGTTTCTGAAAGAAGAAGCGGGTGATACATTCCCATTGATCATAGTAATGAGATGTTGTAAAGTTTGCTGCCCGTTCTTCCTGCAGTGTGAGCTCCAAGCGGAGTGCTTCCTGCGCCGCTTCCCAGTCTTCCAACCATCTGGGAGAGGGCGAAGGCTGGCAGTTTCGCTCCAGATGTCTGATTCTGGCTTCCGCCCTTTTGACTCTGGCGCGAGCTGCAGTCATCTGGGCTTTAGCACAGTTGTAAGCAACGCGGGTGATGCCCTCCTTGGTCACCGCCCATCTAGCCTTGTGGTCAAGCAGGTGGGGTGGGGGGAGGTGAGAGTCTCCCAGATGGTCATAGACAGCTTCTCCTTAGTGAAGGGGTTGTTGAGAAGAGCTGGGGTAACCCTAGGCCAGAACCTACGTGACGGTCTAAGCGTGGTGGTGAGGACAACAGTGAGTGACCTGTGATCACTCAGATGGTTGTCATGAGAGATGGGAGAGGAGACGCGGCCAATTAGCAGGGGGCCAATCAGTGCCATATCTATGCGTGACGCTGATTGGAAAGCTCCTCCATCATACTGGATCCTAGTCATGCAACCTAGGCCAGATGCGGAGGGTGGAAGCGCATCTTTAAAGCCACTCAGGGGAAGGAAATCCTGGAGGCGACTTGATCCAGGGCGTTCCTTTGATGCAGGGGGGTAAGAGTCATGGACGCGACTTATGGATGTGTTGAAATCTCCTAAGAGGATTGTATTCCATGGGAGATTGAGTTGGACAAGCTCTTCCAAGAGCCGATTTTGCTCCTGACCTGCATTAGGAAGGTAGATGCTTGCAGCGAAGAAGGAGAAGTCAGGAGTGGTGAGTTTGGCCAGTATGAGGCGGCCACCTAGATATTGTGAAAAAGAATGGGTTTTAACCTGGGGGAATCAAAACAATAAAGGCGGCATGGTTTGTCCAGAAGGGTTGCCTCCAAACTGTTCATTCCATGCAGATTGTTCGTGGGGGAGGATATGGGGCTCCTGGACAGCAGCGATGTCAATTTGTGCTGACCTGAAGTTGTGGAGGAGGCAGGCTCTCCGCTTAAAGTCCCGCAACCCATTCGCATTAATGGATTGCAGGGCTAGGGTGCTGCCGTGGGGACTCATAGCTGTTACCCTCCATGTCCTGGGGGTTGCCAGCGCTTATACCTGCTGCTGTGAGGCGGCTAGTTTTGAGTCCTTTAGCTTGACTATTTGCTGCAATCCATGAGGAGCGTTGAGGGTTCTGAGGGGAAGGAGAGAGTGGGGGGGGCAGAGGACCCAGTAAGCCAGCCTAGGATGCTGCCCCCACTCCGTTGCAGGGGAAGGACCTGAGGGTGCTCAATGGCGACCTCCGCGGTGTCCCCATTTGATGAGTCTGAGTCCATATTCACTTCCTCCAACACTGCAAAGGAGCCGCGCGAAATGGACTGTGGGGTTGGGGTAGGACTCTTTTGGTGGCACTTCTACTGCAGGCCGCGGGTTGCCAGTCAAGCTGGTGGGCATAGCTCCATTAGGAGCTGAGGGTTGATGCGATAAATCGCTGGTGGAGGTTGGTGGGGGTGCTGCGGAAGCCCTGAGTGGGGGTGGCTGACGAGGGGCGCCCTGTGGGAGATGCCTTGCGCTTGGTGAGAGAAGGGGTTGACTCTGGGAGATTGGAGGGGGTGCCCACTGGAAGGGGGTCATGAGTGCGAAGGTATCCCATACCAATAGTGGGGTTAGCTGTTTCAACTGCTAGGCGTAAGGCCTCAGGGGACAGGTCTTGAAAGGGAACCCATTGTGTGGGTTGTGGAATTGCTGCTGCGGCCACGTGGGATCATTTTTGGCCTGGTTTAGGCCCCTGGGTGGTGGCTAAGAGGGCTTGTTTTCGGGCTGTGCAGCCACTATACAGGTGTCCAAGGGCGTTACACCATGAACACCGGGGGCGCGCCTGATCAGGGTCGACAAAAAAGATCTCAGGGCATATCTCAACTACTGCCACACGAGGAATAACCTCAATGTTTTGGGATAAAGTGGGGGAGGGGATGAACGACGCCCTAGCAGTGCGAGCTCTTTGAGTAGGAGCATAGTAAGAGGGGACGCTAAAGTCCACTGAAAGAACAGACCCAAACTCCATTAAACCAAGATGGAGCGCCAGTTTAAAAGACTCTGGATCAACAGTCGTTGGTAGGTTGGAAAAAGTAACTCATTAAATTTTCTCTAGGTGAGAGCGTGTGCGGGAGATGTGAAGAGATCCACATGGAATAATGACCTGGAGGGTGGCAGCATGGTCAGCAAGGGCAGCTTCAGTGAAGCCCACATCGATGTAGTGGCCCTCCACTGATTCATGGATGGTGGTGTTAATTGGGAATGTCTCCGCGATCGCTGCAAAGTATGAGAAGTAATCCTCCATATAGAATTCAACAATTTTATGCCCATAATAAAGGCGAATCACGTGGGAGAGGGTTGAGCGAGGTAGAGCTTTTTGCGCTCTATTTCAGCCCATTTCTTCTTAACATCAGCAATAAACGCCACTTCACGGGGATCAGCTTTGGGTAGCGTTGGTGCCAGAGGTTTTTGCCACGCCCCAGTGTCTCCTTTGGTACATTTGTGTTTGCTTTGGGCTACAATCGCGGGTTGAATGTGAGCTGGTGGTTTGGACAAGTTTGCAGAGTTCCCCTGTTGCTGGAATGTTACAGCAGTTGTTGGCATCATATTAAATTGAGGGGCGGATTGTTGGGCCTCACTAAATTGGGGAGGCCCATCCATATTGGAATTAACTTCAGCCAATTGGGAGGAGGGCGATGTTTCATCACCATCCCAATCTATTTGGGTAAATTCAGCCTGAGTATTTACTGTGATTTTGTGGGCAAAACTCACTGGCTGATTGGTGAATTGGTCATTTTCAGCATATGGAGATATAGCGCTGACTTGAGAAGTGCCGATTATGAGGTTTAAATGGGACGGGTGAGATTGGAACTGGTGTGAAGTTCCAAAATCCGAACCATTTGAATCCCCATTGGGAAGAGTAGATTGTCCCAATTTGGTGCTTAGTGAACCAGAATGTGCGGCTAATCCAACCTTATATCCGAGGGTTTGGGGACCAGGTAGCTGGGTATCGCCCCTAATGGGGGAGCCAGAAACACGGCATCAGAAATAATAGATGGGGCTGAATTAGCTGACACAATGGGGGAGGTGAATGCCTGGATGGGCTGAGTTGCATTTAACTTATAAGACGCCATTAAAACAGCGTGGGTGATGGCCTCCTTGGTTGGAGGGGGCCCAGCGGGTTGGTGGGAGGCAGCGCACGCAGAGCTGTTGGGCGTGCAGGTTGCAGAAGTGCGATCAGGTGAACTGGCGCTAGTTGAAGTAGCTCCAGGTTGGGGGGTGGTGCCTGCTTTCATGGACGCTGCTTGAGAACGGGTGATTCTGGTTGACCCTGAGGTGGGTAACCGAAGGTTGCTTCATTTGAAGTTGGTGCTGGCTTGTTTGGCCAAGCCCGCAGTTCTTTTGCGGGGTTTCCCGCCATATTTACTAATAGTTTTCGTAAATCTCTTTAGTGGAGCTAAAATTTAAGGATGAATTGATTTTTGAAAAGTGATGCTTAGCAGAAAGAGAGACTTTTTGCTTATATGCTACCTTTTTTTTAGTACTACTTATATGCTACCTTCGAACGTGTACCTGTAACCATGAAGGCCCAAACTACCATTGAACATGGCGGAGTGAGGAAAACTCAGAGTGGATTAAAGATAGGTACTATTTGGAGGGAATTATGGAAACCATTATTGAAGTCCTGGATTCCTGCTTAACCTGTAAAAAATAGTCCAGTTTCAAGACTAAGTATCAATGTCAACCTACTGCCCCACAACAGCCATTCCACACTATAGGCTTAGATGTGGTAGGTCCTTTACCTCAGACTACCAGTGAGAATTGATACATACTAGTAGTGATTGATCACTTTACAAAATGAATTGAAGCTGTGGCTCTCCCAGCTTAAACTTCCAGAGCTACCGCCACTATCCTTATCAGAATATCTTCACTCACCATGGTTGCCTCAGGTTCTACTCTGTGACAATGGGAGAAACTTTACCTCCAATAGTAGTTAAAATGCTGGATTTCTCCATGGGAGCACAACAACTCTTTTTGGCTCCTTATAACCCTCTACCAATGATACTGTGGAAAGATTCAATGGAGCCCTGATTTCCATATTATGCAAAATGGTCACTTCAGACCCTTATTGGATCAGTATTTGCCTAGTGCTATTATGGAGTACCATATTAGTTACTACCAAATCATCAAAATTTTCCTTTCCACGTTTTCTATAGTTGAGAACCTGAAATACTTGCTCTCATATCCCAAGATGTCTTCTCTGCTAGCACTGATGATCCTGATATGCCATGAGAAAACCGGCCCAACACATTATTCAGTTGCAATCTGAAGCTATGGTCAATTTAGCCAAAACTCTCATCAAAGAGGGTCAAGAAGCTAATAATCTTTGATTTACTTCACCTACTTTTCTAGTATCTGACCTAGTTTTATACTACCATAACCGCATTACACCCAGAAGTGAGAATATTGGATCTATTTGGAAATGTCCTTTCAAGGTTACTTATAATCAAGGTGACATGTATCTATCAAATAAGCTTTCCTCTGGAGTCACTATAAACAGAGTGCATGTAGGTTTTATGTCCTTATTCTCCCCCACCATTCCTGAATGGGGTGATGCAAAAAAATTAAATGTTTGATGAGTTAACAGGAATGTTCCAGTGAAGAATAATTCCAATTTTATTATTTTTAACCCCTCGCTCAAACCTTTCTTTTGCTTTAATCAACTGAAATTAAAGCCAAATTTTAAGTTTTAAAGAAAATAAAAAATTCAGCCACTAATATCGAGCAATCTAATCAGCATGTTGATGCCATCAACGCCTGCTGCCCATCTTAGGTGGTGGTGCGCCGCCTTCTGGCGTCCTTCACCCACCACCAAAGCGCGCCCAGGATGGCTCTGATAGCCCTCCCAATGCCACCAAGCGTTATGTCCCACCTCAGAACTTAGTCCACCATCTCGCAAGCTCACAGATGGTATTTTGGAGCCCTTTAGTGCTCCCTTGGAGTAACCTACATTTGCCTCCAGGTCAAATATAGGAATTTTTTTCCCATATGTGAGTGCAGCCATCATCAAGATGGCCATATCAGTTTTCACCCTGCTAGATATATCGATTTTCGCCCTTTCAAGGGCTATTTTGACCTCAGCTTCAGATCTGAGGTTGATGTGGCAGCAGCATCTAGGCTGTAAAGAATTTATAAAGTAATTCTAATCCCCACTGTTTGCACGTGGCTCCTGAATGCAGCCACTTTGGTGGTCCAGTTTGCTATATTTTCTTTGTTTCTTTCCCCCAAATCCCTTCACCGTGAACTGATGGAGGGTTTGACTGCTTACAGCGCAGACCTCATCTTGCAGTTTGTGTTTCCCAACGGAGCAGATTGGTTGGCAGGGATCACACCTTTGCAACTATCCACTCTTTACATTTCAGCACCCATATCATGATTCCCCCCTCCCCCGCATTGTGATTAGATCCACACCTGATCACCCTTTTTGGGTGCACATCAAAAACAGCCGCACCATTTGCCCCTTGTGCTTTGAATTAGATCATTTGAAGTGCAAGTGCTCCATGGCTTCCACCTCCACTGCTTTTGCCACTCCTCCTTCCAGTGTCAGCCAGCTGCTGCCTTGCCCAATTTTTTTGAGTGGGGTGAAATACTCCCACCCCCAACCTCGCCTATTTCTGGAGCTGCTTTTGGGAATCCAGCTGATTTTTGGCTTGCTGGTGCTGACTTGCACTGGATTCTACAAAAGGGTTTTATAATAAAAGTAAAAACAATAAAAAATAAAAAACTGGGGTTTTTTATGGGTTTATTAGTGTCAGCACCAAGTAAGAAAAATGATTTTTCTCAATATCTGACCATTCAGTATTTAAAATTGTATCAAGAGTCGAAGGGCATTCAATGGTAAGTTCAGATCAGCTTGGTACAGTTTGACAAGAAAATATACAAATTTGGCTTATCAAAGCTTAAAAACTTACTTTACTTTGGCTAAACTATGGATGGGGAGTTAATTTCTGGCAATACATACCCATGAGGCAACAATTTAATAAATTTCAGCCAATCCCTTTTGAGAAATTTATTGCACCTTGGGGGACCCCCACCAAGCCTATAAAAGGGGGGTCCCCGCTTTGGTGCTGGCTTTGAACTAGTCATGAAGTGGGGAGAAACCTTTAAGGGACTCACCAGTTTTACCCGCATGGTCAGGGAAATTTGACTTCCTGACTTGGTGCTATTTCCCTGGGTAGTATTCATAAAAGTGCTACCCCAATTCTCAGGTTTCCATTAAGAATTGGCCAGGGTCTTTTGGCCAATATAACTGTTAGTATTAATTAAATCATTCATATTATTATTGCAAACTTGCAAATGTCCAACATTCCCCCTTTTTGGCTGCTTTTGACCTAAAACATCCTTATTTTGAAGCCAGGATGGCAATTGTCTGACACTGCTTCCAAAACAACAGCCAATCATTTTTTTTAAAATTTGATTAAATTATGGAATCCTGAGCTGATGGCTGAGACAGTTTTGTCTGAGATGCCATAAAAATACTGTTCACAGCCAATCAGGTTCTGCCATTACACTGACTCTGGTGGCTGGCACAGCATCAGCCAAGTTAAATCTATCCAAATGCCTCAAATAGCTTGACGAAGTGACCAGCCATTTAATGTCAAGCCAGATTTTGTTTTGGAGATTTTTTTTGTAAATCCTCCCAATCTGTGTCCACTCCATTTTAAATCTAAAAACGGTTTCCCTTATTATAAAAATATAAACAAAATGGCGGTAGAAGCAGCAGCTGCTCTGTCCAACAGCTCCTCTGCCAACATCTCCATGGGGCAATGAAACCCCTCGTTGAGAGTACTTCCATCATAAATCCTCCCACATGATTTTGATGAGGATGCAAAATATGAAATTAAGGAGCTCACTTTTTGAGCGAGCCATGCTTGCATCAATGTACCATAAACTTCTCTTTTTAAACCAATTAATCCCAAACCCTCCAGTGCATCAAATCCTTCACTTGTGTGCCTGCTCTCATCACCTTTGATGAACATCAACTTGCTCAATATGTTGAGGCGATGGACACCGCAGGCTTTATCAACAAAGAGAACCCTCAGTCTACCTCCTTATTCTGCATGCCGCTGATGCCCCAACCCCTATGTTGTCTGCCATGGTTTGCCAGCTAAAGTGGGTGCTGGAAAAAGTTTCCCCAAAGCTTCGTCACCTTCTGATATGGCTTCCTAGGATTTTAGCTGAGGTGCCATATTAGATAAATTTTTACTTATGATAATTCTTTTGTTTGGACCATTTGCAAATAAAAATGTGTGGCGGCTCCTCCCTTTATGTTGGGCACCACTAGTGCTAAAAACCCCTCACTCAATGTTTGGGGGAATCATCTATCTTAAGGGTAATACTATTAATCTTAACCTTCAGCTGATTAGCTCAGATTTAGTTTCTATGAATTCTATAGACCCAGCAGGTATCTCTTTCTGCTAAGCATCACTTTTCGAAAATCAATTCAGCCTGAAATTTAGCTCCACTAAAGAGATTTACTAAAACTATTAGCAAATATGGCGGGAAACCCCGCAAAAGAACCTGCAGGCTATGCCAAACGAGCCAGCACACCCCCAAACGAAGCAACCCTCGGTTACCCACCTCAGGGTCAACCAGAATCACCCGCTCTCAAGCAGCAGCCATGAAAGAAGGCACCACCCCCCCACCTGGAGCTACTCCAACTAGCGCCAGTTCACCTGATCGCACTTCTGCAACCTGCACGCCTAACAGCTCTGTGTGCGCTGCCTCCCACCAACCCGCTGGGCCCCCTCCAACCAAGGAGGCCATCACCCACGCTGTTTTAATGGCGTCTGCTCAGTTGAATGCAACTCAGCCCATCCAGGCATTCACCTCCCCCATTGTGTCAGCTAATTCAGCCCCATCTATTATTGCTGACGCCGTGTTTCTGGCTCCCCCATTAGGGGCAATACCCAGCTACCTGGCCCCCAAATCCTCAGATGTAAGGTTGGATTAGGAGCACATTCTGGTTCACTAAGCACCAAATTGGGACAATCTACTCTTCTCAATGGGTATCAAATGGTTTGGATTATGGAACTTCACACCAGTTCCAATCTCACCCGTCCCATTTAAACCTCATAATCGGCACTTCTCAAGTCAGCGCTATATCTCCATATGCTGAAAATGACCAATTCACCAATCAGCCAGTGAGTTTTGCCCACAAAATCACAGTAAATACTCAGGCTGAATTTACCCAAATAGATTGGGATGGTGATGAAACATCGCCCTCCTCCCAATTGGCTGAAGTTAATTCCAATATGGATGGGACTCCCCAATTTAGCGAGGCCCAACAATCACCTGGCCCCCAAACCCTCGGATGTAAGGTTGGATTAGCCGCACATTCTGGTTCACTAAGCACCAAATTGGGACAATCTACTCTTCCCAATGGGGATTTAAATGGTTCAGATTTTGGAACTTCACACCAGTTCCAATCTCACCCGTCCCACTTAAACCCCATAATCGGCACTTCTCAAGTCGGCACTTTATCTCCATATGCTGAAAATGACCAATTCACCAATCAGCCAATGAGTTTTGCCCACGAAATCACAGCAAATACTTGGGCTGAATTTACCCAAGTAGATTGGGATGGTGATGAAACATCGCCTTCCTCCCAACTGGCTGGAGTTAAAACCAATCTGGATGGGCCTCCCCAATTTAGCGAGGCCCAAATAACCGCCCCTCAATTTAATATGACGCCAGCAACTGCTGTAACATTCCAGCAACAAGGAACTCCGCAAACTTGTCCAAACCACCAGCTCACACTTAACCCGCAATTGCAGCCCTAAGCAAACACAAACGTACCAAAGGAGCCACTGGGGCGTGGCAAAAACTCTGGCACCAACGCTACCCAAAGCTGATCCCCGTGAAGTGGCGTTTATTGCTGATGTTAAGAAGAAATGGGCTGAAACTAGAGCGCAAAAAGCTCTACCTCGCTCAACCCTCTCCCACGCAATTCGCCTTTATTATGGGCATAAAATTGTTGAATTCTATACAGAGGATTAATTCTCATACTTTGCAGCGATTGCGGAGACATTTCCAATTAATACCACCATCCATGAATTAGTGGAGGGCCACTACATCGATGTGGGCTTCACTGAAGCTGCCCTTGCTGACCATGCTGCCACCCTCCAGGTCATTATTCCATGTGGATCTCTTCACATCTCCCGCACACGCTCTCAGCTGGAGAAAATTTAATGGGTTACTTTTTCCAACCTACCAACGACTGTTGATCCTGAGTCTCTTAAACTGGCACTCCATCGTGGTTTAATGGAGTTTGGGTCTGTTCTTTCAGTGGACTTTAGCGTCCCCTCTTACTATGCTCCCACTCAAAGAGCTCGCACTGCTAGGGCGTCGTTCATCCCCTCCCCCACTGTATCCCAAAACATTGAGGTTATTCCTCGTGTGGCGGTAGTTGGGGCATGCCCTGAGATCTTTTTTGTCGACCCTGATCAGGCGCGCCCCCGGTGTTCATGGTGTAACGCCCTTGGACACTTGTATAGTTGCTGCACAGCTCGAAAACAAGCCCTCTTAGCCACCACCCAGGGGCCTATACCAGGCCAAAGACGATCCCACGTGGCTGCAGCAGCAATTCCACAACCCACACAATGGGTTCCCGTTCAAGACCTGTCCCCTGAGGCCTTACGCCTAGCAGTTGAAACAGCTAACCCCACTATTGGTATGGGATACCTTCGCGCTCATGCCCCCCTTCCAATGGGCACCCCCTCCAATCTCTCAGAGTCAACTTCCTCTCTCACCAAGCGCAAGGCATCTCCCACAGGGTGCCCCTCGTCAGCCACCCCCAATCAGGGCTCCGCGGCACCCCCACCAACCTCCATCAGCAATTTATCGCATCAACTCTCAGCTCCCAATGGAGCTATGCCCACCAGCATGGACTGGCAACCCGCGGCCTGCGGTAGAAGTGCCACCTCAAAGAGTCCTACCCCTAACCCCACAGTCCATTTCGCGCGGATCCTTTGCAGTGTTGGAGGAAGTGAATATGGACTCAGACTCATCAAATGGGGACACCGGGGAGGTCACCATTGAGCACCCTCAGGTCCTTCCCCTGCAACGGAGTGGGGGAAGCATCCTAGGCTGGCTTACTGGGTCCTCCGCCCCCCCACCTTCTCCTTCCCCTCAGAACCCTCGACGCTCCTCACGGATTGCAGCTAATAGTCAAGCTAAAGGACTCAAAACTAGCCGCCTCACAGCAGCAGGTTTAAGCGCTGGCAACCCTCCAGGACATGGAGGGTAACAGCTATGAGTCTTCACGGCAGCACCCTGGCCCTGTAATCCATCAACGCAAATGGGTTGCGGGACTTTAAGCGGAGAGCCCGCCTCCTCCAAAACTTCAGGTCAGCACAAATTGACATCGCTGCTGTCCAGGAGCCCCATATCCTCCCCCACGAACAATCTGCATGGAATGAACAGTTTGGAGGCAACCCCTTCTGGACAAACCATGCCGCCCTTATTGTATTGATTCCCCCAGGTTATAACTCATTCTTTTTCACAATATCTAGGTGGCCGCCTCATACTGGCCAAACTCACCACTCCTGACTTCTCCTTCTTCGCTGCAAGCATCTACCTTCCTAATGCAGGTCAGGAGCAAAATTGGCTCTTGGAAGAGCTCCTCCAACTCAATCTCCCACGGAATACAGTCCTCTTAGGAGATTTCAACACAAATATAAGTTGCGTCCGTGACTCTTACCC
This sequence comes from Massospora cicadina, assembly GCA_022478985.1. NCBI lineage: Eukaryota > Fungi > Entomophthoromycota > Entomophthoromycetes > Entomophthorales > Entomophthoraceae > Massospora > Massospora cicadina. Next base: position 44,569 of record JAKSZP010017583.1, read on the forward strand.
CCTGCATCAAAGGAACGCCCTGGATCAAGTCGCCTTCAGGATTTCCTTCGCCTGAGTGGCTTTATAGATGCGCTTCCACCCTCCGCGTCTGGCCTAGGTTGCATGACTAGGATCCAGTATGATGGAGGAGCTTTCCAGTCAGCGTCACGCATAGATATGGCACTGATTGGCCCCCTGCTAATTGGCCGCGTCTCCTCTCCCATCTTTCGTGACAACCATCTGAGTGATCACAGGTCACTCACCGTTGTCCTCACCACCACACTTAGACCGTCGCGTAGGTTCTGGCCTAGGGTTACCCCAGCTCTTCTCAACAACCCCTTCACTAAGGAGAAGCTGTCTATGACCATCTGGGAGATTCTCACCTCCCCCCACCCCACCTGCTTGACCACAAGGCTAGATGGGCGGTGACCAAGGAGGGCATCACCCGCGTTGCTTACAACTGTGCTAAAGCCCAGATGACTGCAGCTCGCGCCAGAGTCAAAAGGGCGGAAGCCAGAATCAGACATCTAGAGCGAAACTGCCAGCCTTCGCCCTCTCCCAGATGGTTGGAAGACTGGGAAGCGGCGCAGGAAGCACTCCGCTTGGAGCTCACACTGCAGGAAGAACTGGCAGCAAACTTTACAACATCTCGTTACTATGCTCAATGGGAACGGCCCACTTGCTTCTTTTTCAGAAAAAGAAAGCCCGGTCAACAGCGCAGGATATTACTGCACTGAAGATTGGCACTACAACCACTTCGGATAAGGAGGAAATCACGCAGGAACTACACCGCTTCTACTCCAGCCTCTTCCATGCCACCCAGGTGGACCCATCGGACATCCAAGACTTCCTGTGGCGGGCTCCAGAGCCGCCCATCGACCCACGGGCTGATGAGGCTCTACTGGCGCCTATCTCCATCCAGGAGGTGATGGAAACCCTTCTGAAATCCCCACGGCTTAAAGCCCTAGGCCCAGACGGAATACCCTTTGAGGTGTACCTTCTGGAACCTGCAGTGATAGCCAGAAAACTCCGCGACCTCTTCGCTGCACTCTTAGTTAATGGCGAGGTCCTCCCCGACTCCAGAGGCTCAATCACGACCCTCATTCACAAGAATTCAGACCGTGAGAACCTGGCGAACTGGCGCCCCATAGCGTTGATCAACACAGACCACAAGCTCTTCACGAAGCTTCTGGCCAACCGCATCACCAAATGGGTGTCACCTCGCCTCTCCCCATCCCAGCACGGTTTTATTCCGGAGAGGTCGTTATGGGACAACTATAATGACCTTCACGTAACTTTGACTGCTAACTCTCGTAAGGTGAATGGCTTTGTGGCTCTCCTGGATATGGAGAAAGCATATGATCGGGTAGCCTGGAAGTATATTGATGCTTCCCTGGCCCGCTTCCATCTCCCACCCGCAGCTAGGCGCTGGATATCAGCGCTCTATGACCAGCTCCACACCAGAGTCCTGGCGCCAATGGGTTTCACAGTGGCAGTACCAGTTGGACAAGGTCTCCGGCAAGGGGACCCCCTGAGCCCTATCCTTTTTAACATCACCCTTGACCCCCTCTTGGCCTCCTTACAGGACAAGCTAACAGGGATTCTGGTCCCAGGTAAAGCCCCCACACGCACCATGGCATTTGCAGATGACACTGCCATTGCATTTGGCTGCCCTGGGGATGTTGCCCTCGCTGCTGTGACCATTGAGAGGTACACCAAGGCGTCCAAAGCCATGGTCAACACCTCCAAGACAACAGTTGTACAGGTCGGCTCCCCCACCTTCCCCCCACCATTTGGTATTGAACCTGAGCGCGGTACCTTCCGTCACCTGGGAGTTCTCACCAACCAACAAGGAGTTGCGCTAAAAGACAATGAGGACTTGCTCCTTGCAGCAGTTAACTCCAGGATTGCCAGCTGGAACCGGCGGCACATCACCCCCAGGGTCATGCTCTGATGGCCAATGTGTTCCTCCTCTCCAAAGTCTAGTTCCTAGCGCATGTCTGCCCATTCACAGATGCCTTTTATACGCGGCTCAATGTACTCCTCCGCTGTTGGATCTGGGGCTCAAACCATCCACCAATGGCCCTCTCAACCATTGTCCAACCCTGCAATGAAGGGGGCCTAGGGCTTCTGGACACGCGATTCCACGCCACCACAATTTCTCTGAAGTTCCTATGGCCGATTGTCTGCTGGGACGCGACTCCCATGCCCCAATGGGCGCCCGCCCTCCGCCAGTCAGTGTCAGCAGCTCTGGGTCTTCCTAGAGCATCTCTGACCTCATTAGGGGAGTGGCTCACAAACCACCCAGGCCATCGCCTGAAACCATCCTCATCCCCCTACTGGAACTAGGCTCTCCTTGCCCTGAAACGAGTAGGCGCGCGGATCCATCATGTCTTCCCATACAGAAGGGAAGGCCCTGGCCTCAGCCCCCATCTCCATGAAATTGTGCACAATGGACAAGTTGTCACAACTCGCCTCAACCCCCAAGATCGTCCTCCCATCCGCCCAAGACTCCTTGAGCTCCTCCCTCCCTCCGTGAGATTTGACCTTAAGGAATTGTGGAAGGACGTCTATCACCCCATCCTGTCAGCAAAGGTGTCCAACACCTTATGGAGGGTGCTCCACTGTTCATACAGGACAGGGGACTGGACTGGCCCTACCTTCCAGCACCGAAGCTGCCCCACTGTGCGGAGCCTATTGACTCCCACCTCCATCGTTTTTTCACCTGTCCAGGTGTCGTCGCATTTTGGCCAAAGGCCCGCGCGCTCCTCCATGCTCAGCCCTGGTCTGGACACCCTGTGCAAGACCTCATGTTTGAGCAGATGTTGCCTGGTTGCCACCAACCCCTCCATGTCCTCGCCTATGCCACAGCCATCTGGACCATCCATAACTCCTTCCTTCATGCTGCCTTTGACCAGCAGGTGTGGACCCTTCCACACATGATCACCCACTTTCAGGTACACTTTGAGATGGCCCTGAAGGTATGCACTATGTCGCCAACCCTCCACCGCTCAGTTTTCACTGCAGCACGGCTCTGCGCAAACCCCCCTCCCTTTCTCAATGCCTCCTCCCTCCCCTTCCCTAGCCTCAGGCTCTTAGGAGCCCAGGCGTAATTCAATAAATATCAATGATTCCCCTCTTGGATGGGACCATCTAGTACTAAAAAAATAGACCCCCAGCAGTTTAGTCAAATTGGCTCCAAAGTTTGCCTTGCCTTGATTTAAATTTAGTGCAGCTGCTTAAGGGGAAACCAGTCTCTTTTATAGACTTGAAGGGGGTCTCAGGATTTGAAAATTTTTAGATGTTTGATTGGACTAACTATATTAAACCCTTACCACATGGATATATCATAACTGCTGCCAATAAATCACCTGAACTTAGGTAAAGATGAGGTGAAGAGACCTTTGACTACTCTTATAGGATAAATCTTCATTTATCTGAAATGAGCCACTCCACGCTTAACCCAAATTTTCATCTATCTCACTGTATAGCCATCAAGTAGTGAAACTAATAAGCAGTGATCTTTTAATAGGGGATCACTATTAACCTCCCCTACTGGAATATAAAAGTTAATAAAATCATTTGTTTTGTTTTTATTTCACCCTTCAAATCTTAAACAGTAATTAAGAGTTCTGAATATCTGGCCCTGTTAAATTGTTGAAAGCCAGTGCAAGAGCACTGGAAAGCATTAACCACGCTAGGATTCTAACACCTTATGAAAAGCTGTAATCCCTCAATTGAACAGATTAAGCTACTGTGATTTTTGTTCTAAGGTCACAATATTTATAAAAATCAAGACCTAAGAAAATTTTTAGACTTATAAAATTTGTTCTAGTTAGATAAGAAAGTCTCCATTAGCTTTTCAATTACTGCATTTCTTATTAAGAACATCATCATCCATTTCCTCTATGGTTGTCAAGATAAGCTTTAACTAAAATATTATTACATCTAATCACCCATATGATCTATAATCTACGTTAATGGAGTTTCCCATGTGTGTCACCCAGCTCTACCAAATTTTTTAAAAACAAAAGGGGTATATATTTTCATTGCCTCTATCACCCACTGAGGTATACTTTAAAGACTCTGCCACTTTCAGTCAAAAAATTAAAATTGTTTTGATTAAGTCCATGTGTTCATTAAAATTTCTCCATAAATTCTAAGACAAAGTTGCAGTTCTTATCCATAAGATTCATGGATATTATTGTAAATAAGATTTAATGTATCATGCGGTAAGCACCTAGTTTAATAAATAAGTTATTGGGCTAAACTGGTAAACCTATAATTTCAGCACTCAGATATGTAATACTATATGATGAAAGGAAACTAATTTGTTGTTTGATATACGATATAAGAAAAAATTTTGGTAAGTTTTTTGCTTTAAAGGTTTATATTATTATTTATAGTTAAAGTGTTTCTAGAGTTTTGCAGTTCTTAACTGCAAATGGGCAAATAGGCACATGTAAGTTCACATTTCAAATAGTCACAACTATATGAAGACAGCGAACCTTCAGACAAACGTTGATCCTAACAAAATAAAAGCTTATAAAAAAGTAGATTCCATCAAATCCGCTGTAGTCTCAGTAGGTACTTCCATCTTGAAGATCCATCATTAATGGTATTTCTTCAGAATGTGCATTGCTGCGTATATCCATTTTCATGCTGGCCCTACCCTTTCTATATCTGAACCTCTTGTCAGCTAAAATACTCCCCAGCCCCTAGACCTTCTAGAGTTTCCTCCATATGGTCCACTAATATTGGTGGATTAGGATGTATGAAACATAGCGCTGCTTTGAACAAGGTCAGGCACATCTTGGTGTATTCTGATTAGTCTCAGTATCAATTGCATGGGTATTAATTGACTAGTGATGATCAATATATGTTTGAATAAATAATTCTGATAATTAATAAAATGTGGGAATGGATGTTTTGAGAAAAGGGTGAGCAAATAAGGTTTGATATACCAAAATTCAGAATTGTATGATTTATACTTAAGAAAACTTAATGTAAGAAAATTGCTATTGACATATATGAAGGCAGATTGAGATCAATTCCGCCAGATAATGCAGATAGTAGGGCAATGGTAAAGGTGAGGTCTATAGGGCATTGGGAGGTAATGAGGACTGGTGGAAGTTTTTAAGGTTGGTCAAACCACATATCAGCATTCTTCTCACTTGGCTAAACTTAGGGTTATGATGACTTTCTTGCAGCCAGCAGTTAAATTATTGATTACAGGGACCTGGAGTCTCCAAACATTGCTGGAAATGCTTTAAAAACTTGGAGTGTACTTGTTTGACAATATGTCCTTTGACAGGGTCTTTGAGCATATACATATCAGTTGAAGTTTTATCTATAATCTCAAATGGCCCCTCACAAATGTACTCCAGCTTACCCGTCCTACTGAACCCCATGGTATCATGGCAGAGCACTGGCTCCCCTAAGCTAAGACAGGGAAAGGGGTGGCAAATTCTGATGTTGCACTCCCTACATTTCATTTTCCAGGCCAAAGCATTAGAATAGGCCTCAGCTTGAAGTTGGATCTGCATTAGGGTGATATGATCCAATTATCAGCTGGGAGTCACACCTTATTAGTGAATGATGGAGTAATGGATTAGCGGAATAGTGGGTTGTTGCCCCTACAGGTTTTGAATGTTGAACTTCCCATGGATGAGTGAAATGCGATGTTATAGGCGAAGACAGCAGATGGTAGGAAAAGGTTTCAACTGATTGGTTTACCTGACTCTAGTTTTTGTAGGATGACGACCAAAGTGCCATTGACCTGCTCCACCATGAAATTGATTTCATGGTGATATGGCGTCTTCAGGACCCCAAATATACCAATCAGGTCATTAAGCTTGGCAATCATCTGTGAAATAAAGTTAGTACTGTTGTCAGTTAGGAGAAATTGGGGCATATGTGTTTGTAAATATTATTATTTAAAATAAATTTAGAGGTAATCAAGGGCCCTAAGTCTCAGATTAATTTAGCTTCAATCCATTTTGTAAGTGATTGATGGCCAACACAAAATAAATAAATTTGATGCTGGCAATCAATACCCTACAACATTTATTGACATGGTGTGAAAAGTAGAAGTTTAGTTTTATCAGGAGATACAATGTACTTTTACAATATGGCGCTTATGCTTGACACTCATGGCAGCATCCAAGGACTTAGTGAACGTCAAACTGCATTGCTTTCCAGTGATAGTGCTGTTTCAGCTGTTTATATGTACTTTGGAATGCGCCATGGCCTGTGGCCTTGTGGGCGCTGATGATCAGAACTGTACACTCAGTTGGTCAGAATTTGATGTACTTGTGGCTATCTATAAGTTTAAAAGTTTTTCATCCTTGACGGTGATATTCTTCATTAGTCAGTCCAGAGAACGCTGTACTTTTTCTGGTTTGTTGTCATATTCCTTGTTCAACATCTTGTCATAAAGTCTTCTTGCTATATCAATGGCTAGTGTGACAGTAGGGATCCTAAATAGCCCATCCACATTCTGATGCTTCAAGCTAGACTGGTATTGAATCTTAAAGTAATAAGCCTGTAACTTCAGCGCCTAGAAATCTAGGCGTCCCTACATCTCCTTGAGATTTTTTCAGACAACACAGCAAGGATTGGTCAGTTACCAACTTGGAGTGCACTCTGTGGATGTAAACCTTAAATTGCTTAAAAATGTAGATCACTGCTAAAAATTCCTTTTTGTAATGGTTTTATTCCACTCATGTACGTCTATCATTTAGCTACAGTATGCTATGGGTGTTCCACATCTTCACTGTTGAGTTGGGATAGCACAGTTCCTATAGCGGCAAGGGAGGCGTCCATCTGAATTATGAACAATTTACCAAAATTCAAGTACATGAATACCAGCGCCATAGCAAGGTAGGTGCGAAATTGGTTGAAAGACAGCTAGAGTTTCGCAGATATACAAATGGGGTTCCGTTCAATAATAGATGAAATTTTTAAAACTGGTGTTGACCTACCCAAAAGGGGGAGCCCCCACGCATCTTTATTTGCAAATGGGCTAAATAAAGGGATTATTAGAATAAAGAAGGTCCAAATTTGGTACCACATAACAGCCTATGAAGCCATATTAGAAGGTGAAGAAGCTTTGGAGAAACTTTTTTCTGGTGCCCGCTTTAGCTGGCAGACCATGGCGAACACCATTGTGATGGGAGCTCAGCAACATGTGGCATAAGAGTTAATAATTGTGAGTTTTCTTCATTAATGAGGCCAGAGGTGTCCATCGCCTCAACGTATTGAACAAGTTGATGCTCAGCAAAAGTGATGAGAGCAGGAACACAAATAATTGACTTGATGTGCCGGTGGGTTTCAGGATGATTAGGGTCAAAAAGAGAGGTTTTTGCTGCATTAATGCAGGCACAGCTCTCACCAAAAGCCAGCTCCTCAATCTCATACTTCGCCTCTTCCTAAAAACATATGGGATATTGGGGATAGGAATATCCTCAACCAGGGGTTCCATTTCCCCATGGAGTTGCTGGCGGAGTAAGGTGTTGGAAGGAGCTGCATCAGCTTCACCTTCCATATAATAGATGGAATATTAAGTCTCTTGTTTTACTAAATTCTTTATGAACCGCTAATAGTAACTAATTATTCTGAGAAACACCTAGATGTCTCATTTGCTAGTGGGGGTCTCATTTTCTTAATTCCTCTATCTTAACTGGTTGAGCTTCAGACTCTTCTTTGTAAATAATGAAACCCAGGTAGATGAGTTGTTCTCAGAAGAAGTTACATCTCTTGGGCTTGACTTTCAGGTTGGCAGTGGCGAATAATTGGAACAGTTATTCCAGGTGCTGCAAATGTTTGTTGAACGTCCTCAAGTAGAAATTTATGTCATCTAAATCAGCTAAAACCTAAAAATCTTCAAGTCAGTATGCTTTCCATCATTCTTTGGAATGTGGAAGAGGCATTACATAATCCTTGTGGCATTTGAATTGGTTGGAACAGCCCTTGGGTCATTATAATAGCATATTTTTCTTATTCTGCTGGAGGCATCTCTATATGCCATTAAACAGAAATTTGATCCATGAATGATAAGTATTTCACTCCACTGAGTCAGGTGAGCACATTGTCAATCTTTGGAAGAGGTTAGGAGTCCTTCTTCATTACATTGTTGAGTCATTAGTAGTCGATCACCACTCAGTTAGATCCATCTTTTTTCTTTAAAAGCTAAACCTAAAATAACCATGGTATTTTAGATGGTAACAGCATTCCTTTCTAAACTAGTTGATTGATTTTCTCATGGAAGACCTCATCCTCTGTCTTAGACCAACGGATGGGATAGAGGTGTATTTTCAGAAGGCTCCTGGTATCAATATGATGCAATAATCCTCAGCGCATCCTAAGTCAAATTCGTTTGTTGCAAAAACAGTTTATATCTTATGAATACTGCCATCGCCTGATCTTTCTCATCTTCCACAGCCTGACCAAGGATTGTATATTATGATTGAACAGATAGCTAACGATTTTCCTCATCAAACTCAAAATCCTTTAGCATTATAACTATTAAACATATTTCATTTCCTCCATTGGTAGAGAATGGCGGAACGCAATAGTTGGTGCCATTTCACCTGAATTAGGTATGGATAGAGGAAAGCTAGTAATACATTAATCACTCCATAGTCCAGGAGAACAAGCCCTGGTGCTGCAGTTGGCTCTTGATGTGAGCGGTTAAAGGGCGCAAACACTTCTCCATATAGACCTAGCAGAATATGTAGGTCAATGTCTGTTTTCATTATAACTTGGCGGCCCAGAGGAATTGCCGCATGGCCACCAGACCTCAACAAAATGCCATCTGATTCAAAGATTTAGTGTGGTAATTATCTCATTTTGACGCACCCTTTCCAGTAATGGATGGTTATAATCATATCTTAAAAGGATAGATTTACAAACAGCGGAGCTTGCTTCTTAATCTTTTGGTTCTTTATAGTAATAAAATGGAAAGTTCTGTCCGAGTTTTGTTAGAATATTTTCCTTATAATTGGTTTTAACTCCATACATCCCTTATGAAGAGGGTTCTGATGAGAAAATTGTAATGGGTAGCCAGGAGAACGATTGTGGGAGTAGCCATAACGAGTGATTTAAATTAGTGGCAGCATGCTGTAGGCCCCTAATGAGGCCCTAAATTGGGTCCCACCATCCCATAATCGTTGTGGTGGTCAATATCCGGTGATAACCCTAATTTTTGACTACTTTAGTGGATACAATATTAATAGGGGCCCCATTATCTACTATATCCCAGATCTGGATCTTGCCTACACTAATATCAACATATGTGCAGTCAGAATGTTAATAATCAGAAGTATTTATCAAATGTATTCTAAGCTTATCAGCCTGGCCCAGGTAGGACTGTAATTTATTGCAAATAAGGGGGCTAATCTTCTCTAATATTTCAAAGGGGATGGTCACATTAACCCCTTCTATTTTGGGCACGTTTCTGGAAGTGATCGGCAAGTCTTACTACTCCAACTATTGTGCGTAGGGCATTAATACTACTTCAGTTGCCTAAACTACAGTGTCCCCTCAGCGAGAGCAGGTGGCGACTGCTAATACATCATCAGTAATGATGGACCGTAAGGTTAAAGTATTGAGATTATGTTTAAGGATATTCTGGAATATGGTAAGGGTACAATATCCCAATTATACTCTACCCATTCTTTTCCCTGTTCTTTGGTGTCCAATGCACCTATATGATGTATCTTGAGTTTGGGACTCTTGGAGTAACATTAGTTAGTGTGGTATCCTATTACCCCATAATGACGGCACATAATCTGGTAGATGCCAGTTTGACCTGTTCTGATGGTAGGGGCTAGCTCTCTCTTTAACATCCTTCTGGAAGGGCTTATTCCAGATCTCTCAATTTTTGTAGTACCTTTTGTTAGGAGTGTCAAAGGTCACAGTGCAGTGATGAAGATAATTACCCATCCAAAATATTCTGTATTTGTCATTCAACATAGGAAGCATGACTCAGTACAGCTTCTTGTATGGTTCACAGGAGTTCCTCAGGGTGATCAGTGCAACATAATTGTTCAAAAACTTTATGCTGTATAACACCTGGGCCTCTATGTAGAAGTATTCAGAGAATTTGAGGGTCTGCTTGTTCTTTTTTAAAGAGAAGTTAAGGAAGGCAGTTTTTCTGTTTATCATCATTTCTACTTCACTAAATTCCTTTATGGTAATGTTCTTCACATTATGGTAGGACAGCCCAGTATTGATGATCTTGAACATGGCAAACTACTGACTTTGGGTCCAGTGATATCATGAACGCCGCCAGTTTAGCCTTGTCTCTTGCGCTGTCCATGCTAATTTTGAGTAAAGAAAAGAAAGTGTACATGTTTATCCTCTTATTGAACTTATACAGGTTGATGGGGTTGCCCCTGAAACCACCATAATCTTCAGATGCTCATCTGAGGCTTCATGGCACAGCTGGTAAGTCACCCTATTGATTCTTGAGCTAAAATCTAAGCGGCTCAAGGAGGATGGGTCAACGGTGGGATTAGGGCGATTAAGCGTTTTGTTGCAGTTGTCTAAAGCCATAGGAGCGATGTAAGGGGGAGTTTCTGGAATATTGGTCTGGTTTGATCTTTTAGGCGTCGGTATATAGGTCAAAGCTGCTGGAATGTTTCATTCTGGGGACGCTTCGTTGCTTTTAGACTCAGAGTCTGTTGAGATAGACTCATGCGCATTGGTGAACAGATACTTCAATTTCTGGGTGGGAGGACCTCGTCAACATTTATAGAATTTGCCTCTAATTTCTTCCCAGGACAATACTGATTTTTTCTGGAAAGGTATTGATGCTCATCTTGTAAGGATTGCTCAAGCTCCATCAATTCCAATTCCTCTGTTGAGAGTCGAAATCCAGAGCAGCGTTTTTCTCAGAAGGAAGGTGATCCTCAGGCCCTGGGCTTTAATCGCTTCATTTGTTGATCTAATATCCCTCTGCAGTTGAGCCATAAGCTACTCAGCGTTGGTCAGGCACTCATCAAATTTGCTGATTCTGTTATGGCTGAAACGGATGCTATGCTCAAGAATACCAAGCTGATTCCAATAGTTGACCACTACTCCTGAAAGACTTGTGTACTGTTGTTCCAGTTCTTTCACCAGCTTCTAGATAGTTTGACCAGTCTTAGCGTGAGCCTCTAAATTGGCAGATTCTACTGTGGTGTGGCGTTCCATCTCTGATTTTGATAATTCTTGACATGGCTGCAGTGATGGGTTATGTCAGCAATACAGAGAAGATTCCCCAAGATGATATAGCACCTCTTTAATAATATGGGCCAGATTTGCATTCAGTTGGTCCATGATTTAATCCACATGGCAATGATCTTCGTCTGTATGACATTGGACATGAAAGATGACCATGTGGACCTCTCAAAAGTGCCTTCCAATTTATCTTCTAGAATCTGGTTGTCCTAAGGTGAAGCTTTTGCAAACTCATCCAAATTACTGATCTTAATGTGTTGCTGGATGATTTAGAGGGTGTATTTATTGTGCAATTATTTTAATGAATTGAGCATGTGTAGAGAGCTTCTTGCCATGGAGGACATCAACACTTTTTTAATACATGATAGTTTTCATATAGGTATCCTTGGTTTTGGAAGTTTTGGAATATACCCAAATGCACTTCATTGAGAGCCTCAGTGTGGAGACAGTATCCATGGAGGAACTACATGACTTCTTTGACGTGTTTATGGGTACTTTGGTCAGTCTATCTATTGATTGATAGGCCAGAAGACCTATGGGGATGAGCTCCATAGCAGAAGCTTCATTTTCTTCATCAAAAATACTAAATTGAAAGTGGTCATGAGGGCTATCCTGTGTCCATAGGTCAGTCGGACAACTGTCCCTAAAGCTTATAGTGAAGTGGTTAAGATACTGACACATTGTGTTGCGCTCTTTTAATTTCTCTATGCTGTCAATAAAAGTGCCCACTGTAGTTAGCATCAGATGTTGCATTTTTAAACTGCAACAGGGCAATATATCACAGGAAAGTTTTCACAAATAGGTACAACTGCATGAAGACAGCGTACCTACAAACAAAAGTTAATTGTGATAAAAACCTTTATTGAAAGTAGATTCCCCAAATCTGCTGTAGTCTTGGTAGGTTCTGCCAGCTTGGTGACCTGTCATCAAGGGTATTTCCTCAGAATGTGCGTTGCTGCGTATATCTCTTTTCATGCTGGCCCTACCCTTTTTATATCTGGATCTTTGGTCAGCTAACTTACTCCACAGCCCCTAGACCTTCTAGAGTTTTCTCTATATGGTCCACTAATATTGATGGATTATAATGTATGAAACATAGCGCTGCTTTGAACAAGGTCAGGCACATCTTGATGTACTCTGATTAATCTCAGTATCACTTACATGGGTATTAGTTGATTAGCGATGCTTAAGATATAAATAACTGTATATGCTGATAAGCAATAATTGAGGGAATGGAACTGTCTTGAGAGAAGGTTGAGCAAATAAAGTTTAATTCGCAAAATTTAGGATTGTACAAATTATACTTAATAAAAGCTTAATGCTAGGTCAAAATTGCAATCAACATATATGATAGCGGAATGAGATTGATATCACTGAATAATGTAGATTGTGGGGCAAGGGTAAAGGTGAGGTCTATAGGGCATTGGGGGTAATGAGCACTGATGGCGATTTCCTAAGGTTGGTTAAGGCTAAATCTCAACATATAGATATTGCTTTCTGTTAGTTCAAGCCTTCCTGTTATCTTATTTTTACTACCAGGTGAAGTAAAAGTCATTTAAATCTAAATTATTATTAGATTGCAATATCTCCTTGAAGCCACACTTTTAGCCTACATTTCTTTTTTTATAATTAATATAATTGTTAGCATACCTTTGCTCATAAAAAGGATACTTGTAAAAACTATTTCAAAACAAACTTTTTAATATATGGTAGTAAAAGCATAGTCACTGAAGTGGTTACAGAATTTGAAACAAAATTTAAGTAATCTATATTAACTTATAAGCATAATCTTATTATATGTATAGTTGATAATTAATTTAATTAAGGGGAATTTGTTAAACAGAGTGAAAGAAAATTATTGTGTAAGTAATAAAACAAAAAGAAAATGGTATTTTAAAGCTTCATAATTTTATTAAATTCCCATATTGTTATCATCTAAAGCTTATGACTAAGTGTTGTGGCGTCCCAAATCATTCTCTGTAGGAAAATGGGACTTTAGTCCTTGGAAAGTCCTTGACAGTTAATATGGAAGAGCGCAACTAAGATAATCTGGAATTCCAAGTAAGGATGACAGTTTAAAAAGGACTTATTGTTGGACATAATAATATAAAATGAGTTTGATTATAGTGATATGCAACTTGGGTCCTAGTATATAAATTCTATAAGTTTAGTTGTCCAATAATTTCAAACCAACATGGGCTGACAAGATATAATAACTAGGTTATTGTAAAAATGCTATGACTCAGGTGGTCCATGGTAACAAGTGACTGATTACTTTGTATGATAAAAAAGCTAGTAGATTGGTGTATCCCCCTTAAGGTTGGGACCACCTAGTGCTAAAAAAATTAAAAGTAGCTAGTCTTTATAAAAAAGTAAATTATAAATTAAAAAATTTATACTGTAATGAATTTATTATTTTTCATGTGTGTTCTATAGTTTATAGATGACCATTTCTCTTAGTCAATACCAGATATCAACACTGATTTTAGCTTAGAATCAAATTTAGTTTAGGATAGTTTATATCAATGACGTTTGAATCAGTTATCATAAAAGTAAAAGTTAGTCAAAGAGTTTTATACTAGGAGATAAAGCATATATATTCCATTAATGCTTATAAAGATCATAAACTGATGTTGTTCTTAAGGCTTCATCTTATAGTTGTTTAGAGATATATATTATGTGAATAAAACAAATCATAGCTTTTATATGGTTTCAGATCATTCAACACAAATAATGATGATTATGAGAAATTATCTTATATCTTATTTTACTCAAAATATTGGAAGATAATATTAATTCAATATCATTTGAGACTAAATTTGTATCTTAAGAAATGAACAAAACATAGACATAGGTTACAAAGTCATTATAAAATTTCTTTATAGTTTGCAATAAAATCTGGAGTAAATTCATAATAAGTTTTTTTAAGTAAAAGAATTAAGTTTATGTATCAGGCATTATAAAGGTTATATAAATCAAATTAATTTAAATAATTTATAAAATATCATAGTATAGTAATTTAAATACCAAAGTGGGGATTAAGAAACACTTATATATGATTTATGGTTTAGGGGGTTTGAAGTAGGGAAATTCCCACTAGACAATCATGTATTAAATTAATATAAATTTAATCATATGTAATATAATGCAGATATAGTCAAAAATTAAATTAAGAAATTAAACATTTTTTGGGGTGAGACTTCACTTTTAATAGAAAAAATTCTAACAGAGGACAATATTCCTTTCAAGATATAAATTATAGGTACTCTATTTGATTTAGATAATTTTTTTCCATTCAAGTATCCAGACCATAAAAAACAATGTTACAAAAAAGATATTTCTTATCAGAAAATAAAAATACTACTAGTATTCAATTAATTTTTAATTATATTTGAGATATGCTGAACAGGGGACAGACAGTACCAAAGCTTAAAAGCATTAACTAATGAAAGTTAACCAAAACATCCAAAAATGAGCAGATTTGAAGGCCCACACAAATAGTAAATAATCAACTATGTGAGACAGTGGAGGACCACTTAACCAACCATGGTGAAAGGAGAGAGGGTCAGAAGACTGCTTTTTTGGCTCAGGCATAGGAACGCCTGCCCAGATGAAGGCAGAAAGCAAAGGTGTGGGGGTGCATCTGCAGAGTGAGGTTTAAAAAAATGTTAAGAGAAGGATGATAGTTTAAATGGAGCTGTAAAGATTGCCTCAACATTGTTAGCGAGGTAAAGTTCAGCCTATATACAGATTTCAGGAAAATGCGGAAAATTAATAGCATTGTGGGGGTAAACTGGCATATCTGTGCAAAATATTGCTTGACTAGATTTTTTTGAGATCAAGAAATGCAACCTTGCGAAACCTGTTGGTTTCAGCTTTTTCAGTTCATGGGAAATTAGAGGGAAAAGCAACAGGGGGTAAACCATGCTGCAGAATGACAACTGATATAAAAGCTGTAGTACAGAGCTGCTTTTGAGCAGGTTAGTCAGCCGCAGCCAAGGCAATTTTATGATTTCTTAGGAATGGTTTAGCTTTAGTTTTAGGATTATAACGCTTAGGTATAGTTTGCGTTTTAAAATCATTTTTCAGAAATTAATCAAAGTAATATCTTCAACTGAGGCTGGAATAACATCACCTGTTTCAGTAACTGTATCTAATAATTCCCATAGATTTTAGTTAATTTCTATGAGGGCGTTGTCATAAAGTTAATTTTAGTTGAGTGGTTGAGGTGAGGACTATGTGCAAATGAGAGTCAAAGCACTCTCTTAATTGGTCAGATCCAAATCAGTACCTTGAGGGTGATTGGTGGACTGTCTTGTAACACATTTCACAGTAGAGCCTGATGGTCAAGTGGGGTAAGGAAGGTGGTGGCAATAAAAGTCCTCAACCAAATGATGGTGGCTCAGTAGAGAGGGTAGGGATAGTGGTAAGATTAGTGGCTTTTTGACAAAGCTTGAAAGTGGTCTACTTAAAAAAGAGGGGACAAATTTGTTAACCAATATTGACATGAGCCCAGAAGAAGCAGTCCAGCACTGTGGCAATATGAGCACATGGGGGATCTGTTGGGCAGTGATGGGATGGTGGGGGAAATGGTGGCAGTGGCATGGGGTGCTACAAGGCGCTCCACACTTCTTGGGATGGTAAACTGAAGAGCGTGGTTGGTGCCATAGAAAAAAAGTCCATACATTAAACACTAACATAAAATCTGAGATGAGAGATGCAAAGGGAATTTTCAAATGACACCACCATTATGATGTCATTGGGGAGACAAGTACAAGTGTTGGGTATGGGGACATTTATATATTTTAACAAAAATGCCACTGCTGAAGAAGCAGCATCCTCATAAGAAATGAAATCAATATCAAAATAACTCTTAAAAGTGTGGGAGTTGATAAAGCTAGCTGGTGAAAAATCAGCAGTGGGAGATTGATTATTGCTTTTTCATCTATTGGAATTAAATTCCCATAGTCAACATGGAGGTAAAAGTCAATATTTGATTGAGGGAGGACGATAGGGTGAGAGGTGAATTGAATGGTGTATATGAGTTGAAGAGCTAAGTTCTTTAGGTGATATAGTGGCCAGTTGAGTTCAGAAGACTGGATGAACCAGTCTGAATGCATTTCCTGGAAGGGCAGAAAACGGTGAGGTAGAGCTTTGCCACTGCCCCATAATGAAGCACCTAGCAGTAATGACTGTGGACATTGATGGAACAGTGGAATAGCAATTCAGAGTTGTATAAAATATGTTTTTACAATATAAACGATCAAAAGTGGGATTGAACATAAAGAAAGTTTTCTTCTAGTAGTTAATTAAGGTTACTATAATAAATATTGATATAATAGTAATATAAAATATAGTTATATCACATAAGTCACCTTGTTTTATTTCTTCAATCTTCTACATAGAAATTACTATAAATTTTTAAGATTTAAATTTTATAAATGATTTTACTTATTATTTATTACTTCACATAAATCATTGAGTAAAATGACATTTAAAAAGGCATTTTTATAATATCAGTTTTATTTTTTGGCACTATTTTCCAGGTACACCTTTTATAACCTTTATTAAATTAAAGATCTATATGTGCTTTCTCTTTCTACCCCAATCTCACATCAAAGGGCAATAGATATACTGATTTTCCACAATGTCAGCGAAAAACTATAAATGACTGGAGTACCTCAGTCAGATATTAACTGAACATTGCTAAGGTTATGTATCAAATCAAGCATTGTAATATATATTATTTTTATTAATGCTTTATACTATACAAGTAAATAAGATCAAAGATCATTTAAGTAAAACTAAATTTATAAAGGAAATTTGTATTAATTCTATATAAGAGGGTAGAGTATAGTAATTCATGGCGTTTTTTACATTCTTCACAGCGTTTTTTACAAATTTCTCTATAAACATTTTAAAATTTTAACACTGTTTTTTACTTTTTTTATTTTTCATTTCCTATTATTTAGTATATTTTTTAGTAAAAAAGTTATGTTGAAATGCATCACATTGATGAAGAAGAAAGTAAAATAAAACTGTAGGTAATGAGACTCACAAACTTTTATATATAAAAAGTCAATAAAGAAGATTTTTCATCTTTCTTTCATTTTGATACCTAAATTAAAGCCAAATTCAGATCTTTTTTAAAAATACAAAAAACTTCTTAAATGAGCCAAAACTTACCAATGTCAATGAAATTGACACCTGCTGCCATAGCTTGGGGTGGTGGAACACCGCCATCTGGAATCTTTTGGTCACCACTAAAGTGCACCTGGGCTAGAACTCTGGTAGCCCACCCAACGCTACCAGGCGTTATGACCCCCTTGGGACTTGTACCACCACCTTGCAAGCTCCCAAGCAGTGCTCCAGAGCCCTTTGGTGTTCCCATGGAGCAATTTGCTATTTTGTCCTCCAGGTTGAGTATGGGAAACTTTTCCCATAAGCAAGTGCAGCCACCATCAAGATGGCCACAGCAGTTTTCAAACCTGCCAGCTATATCAACTTCTGCCCCTTTAAGGGGTATTTTGATCTTGGCTTCTTCTCAGAAGATGATGCAGTGGCATCATCTAAGCTTCCAATAATTTATAAAAAATTCCTATTCCCACTGTTCACATGTGGCTCCCCAGATGAGGCCAATTTAGTGTTCCAGTTTTCCAGGTTGCTGTCATTTCTCTCCCCTGAACGCCTTTTCCACAAGCTGATGGAGGGTTTGGCCATTTAAAGGTGCAGACCCCATCTTGCGGTTTGTGTTTCTCAACGGAGCAGGTTTGTTGGAAGGGCCTTGCGCTTTTGTAACAATCTGCCATTTCCATTGCAACACCCACCTCAAAACTTATCCCCAAACTGTGATCAGATCCACGCCTGATTATCACCCTCTTTTGGGCGCGTGTCAAAAATGGCTGCGCCATATGCCTCTTGTGCTTTGAATTAAATCATTTGAAGTGTAAGTGCCCCACAGCTTCCACCTCCACTACTTCCACTGCTCCTCCTTCTGGCATTGGGCTGGCTGATGCCTTGCCCAAATCTTTTGAGTGGGGCGCAATCCTCCTGCCCCTAACCTTGGCTAATTCTGCACTGCTTCCAAAGCAGCAGCCAATC
Organism: Massospora cicadina; assembly: GCA_022478985.1. Taxonomy (NCBI): domain Eukaryota; kingdom Fungi; phylum Entomophthoromycota; class Entomophthoromycetes; order Entomophthorales; family Entomophthoraceae; genus Massospora; species Massospora cicadina. The sequence continues at coordinate 62,872 of JAKSZP010017583.1, forward strand.
AAAAGTTAAAATTCTTTAAAAATCCGTTGGAATTATGAAATCCTGAGCCAAGGGCTAAACAGTTTCAGCTGAGCTGCTGTGGTCAACTGTTTGCAGCCAATCAGGTTCTGCCACTGCACCAACTCCAGTGGCTGGTCCAGCATTAGCCAAGTTAAATCCATTCAAATGACTCAAATGGATCAACAATAGCAACCAACCATTTAATGTCAAGCCAAATTTTGCATTGGAGGAACCTTTTTGTAAATCCTCCAAATTCACGTTCCCGCTGTTTTTGATCCAAGAAACATTTTCCCTTATTATAAAAATATAAACAAAATTGCGGTAGAAGCAACAGCTGCTCCAACCAACACCCTCCTCCATTAACATCTTCATGGGGCGATGGAACCCATTGTTGAGGGTATTCCCATCCCAAATTTCCCCCATAAATTTCGATGAGGATGCAAAATATGAAATTGAGGAGCTCACTTTTGTAGTGATCTGCACTTGCATTGATTTGGCAAAAACTTCTCCGTTTGACTCCAATTAACCCAAACCTGCAAGTGCATTAAGTCTTTTACTTGTGTGCCTGCTCTCATCACCTTTGATGAGCATCAACTTTCTCAATACGTTGAGGTGATGGACACTGAAGGCTTTATTAACAAAGTGAACCCCCAGTCTACCTCCTTATGCTGCATGCCGATGATGCCTTAACTCCTATGTTATCTGCCATAGTCTACCAGCTAAAGTGGGTGCTGAAAAAAATTTCCCAAAGCTTCCTCACCTTCTGATATGGCTTCCTAGGCTGTTAGATGAGGTGCTATATTAGAAATTTTTTATTCTATTAATCCCCTTATTTGGCCCATTTGCAGATAAAGATGCGTAGCAGCTCCCCCTTTTGGGTTGGGCACCTCTAGTGCTAATAAATAAAAAAGCATTTTTCTAAAGGAAGCATCAAGTATGATCCCAATAAATTACAAAGCTGCTAGAAAAATCAGGTTGTTTATAAAAAATACAATAGAATCAATAAAAAAGAACAAGAAGTCCTGTATATAGAATTTTAGTCAAGAGATCATAGATACATTAAGAATTATTATAGATTTTAATCCTACACATACTTTAAAGGAAGCATCAAATAAAGTAGAAGTGAAAATAAATGTTTCTTTGACTTACAAAACAGTTTGTAGGGTTTTAAAGACTTTTTTATTAAAATGAAAAAGAGTGTATATTAATTGAGATAGTGTTTTTTATGGAACTGGCAGATAAAATTTAGACTGGCCTGCTTTTCAGGGTGCTTGAGCACCCAAAAGACAAACCAGAATGCCAAAGGCATTGTAATCTGAGCTACTTGGAATTAAGGTAGGAGGGAGGCAAACAGAGAACAATGGCTGGTGGCCGCCATATCCAGCAACTTGACAAGCAACCAAATACCAGCTCCTGAGGAGCCAGAAGATTTGGGTACATTAGACTTCTCAGGCACAACAAATGGGCCAGGATTTGCCGCACGCCCACTAGTTATAGAACAGGTGACAAGGTCACAAAACCTCACCTAATGGAGATATAGGATCTCCATCATCATTGTCACATCTTAACTCCAGAGAGCGTTGATGAATTTGAATATCATTAATAAGTCTTGCATACAATGCCCCCATTCAATAAAGGTGGGAAGCAGCGTTGATAGAAAGGACACTGGGCTAAATCAAACACAACTTGAAAAACATGGTCTGGGTTGCTGAGGCATCAAACTATGGTAAACTTGGTGAATTAAATTTTTTGATTGGAAATGGGTTGTTTACTAAAAACTAAAAGTAAAGATTTGACTGACAACCATACTATTGAGGAATGGTTGCCTTAAGGCCTAGGGACTAGGGGAATAATTGAGGATGCATAAATGAAGGAATTGTAAACCCAACTGATTTTTGGTAGAAAAAGATTTCACAACTAACTTGATGCCAAATTGGCCTTCCACTGGCCATCTGACTCTTGTTCAAGTTTAGCAACTAAACAGTTTCTCCCACCGCAATTTTATCTGGCTTAGTGACGCTTTGTTTGGCTGCAACTGGTAGCTCCCATGGCCAGGCCATGAGGGCCCTGTCCCACTGAGAATCAACTGGATTTATCACATTTGATTTCACTGGAGTCAGTCCCCTTGATTTACTCAGATTTTTTACCTATTGATGCAACCCAAAATTATTGCTGGAGGTAAAACCTTAATTGCTTGTGAGTTTTCACCCCTCCAATGGACCCTGACATCATTGCTAGGGTGATATGCTTGCCATTGCCCTTTGGCTGGTGTCCTATTCTCACCATGACCTTAGTACACAATTCCCTAGTTCACTTAATAAGATTGCTTGCAGTTAAATAGAGTGTGGAATGAGGAACCTTCAGAGGGTAGGTGTCACCCACTATTTGTCCACCACATGGGTGATATCACCCTGGGTGATGAGGGGGATGGCTGCCTTCTTTAGGCCCTTTTTTGTGCAAAAAGGGAACGCCTCATGGTTGAGGCACGGGGGGTGCTCCCCCAAACCTATATTATACTTTCATCTTTGAAGAGGGAGAGCTTAACCACCAGGGAGCTGGGCAAGGGCGACATTTTTGTGGGCTTTTGGGATCTTAATTGCTGTTAAAAACTGTCTGTTGGCTACTCTTCGCATGAGTACCAAATGTTATAATCCTAGGCTTTTCCCCAATTGCTATCTCTTAAACATTAATTGCACAGGTTTGGTATGCGCCCAATTTGCATTGTCTAATATGATTTGATTGTCAATTAATAATAGTATGAAGACTATTATTCATAGTTGAATAGATAACCCATTCTGATACAAAGCAAGACCTGTACTTCTCCATAAAATACTCTTGATGTCATCTGTAGGGAATTCTACCCTTATTCACCTAACTTGATCCACGCTCAGATACAGAAGTTCACATCCTTTCCTCTTGTGACATGAAGTCTGCAGCAATTCCTATCTAAGTTCAGCTTCTCTTCTAAGGATCCTTAATCCTTACTCTTTATCCAACAAAAAGAGTCCCCAATTATCACACATAGCAATAATTTCCTGAAGATGAATAGAACTAAAACCAATAATGAAATATGCTAAAATGGACTCTTTATTAATGTAAATTATCAGGGAGATTTATAGAGAGAAACTTGGCGCCCAACCCTCAGTTGGTGCCTCAGCTATGAAACGGCAGTTGTTGCCATTGAACTTCTCAACAACGTCTCACCTGTGACGGTCTTCTCCATCTGGTTAAGATTCCTTCATTGGACATCCTTGAGACCTAAAGCAGACAGAGTCAGAAAACGTTTTTAACA
>JAKSZP010017584.1:0-66023 GCA_022478985.1 Massospora cicadina
CAACAGTCACAGGTTGGAAAAAGTAACCCATGAAATTTTCTCCAGGTGAGAGTGGGTGCGGGAGATGCGAAGAGATCCGCGTGGAATAATGACCTGGAGGGTGGCAGCATGGTCAGCAGGCAGCTTCAGTGAAGCCCACATCGATATAGTGGCCCTCCACTGATTCATGGATGGTGGCGTTGATAGGGAATGTCTCCGCAATCGCTGCAAAATATGAGAAGTAATCCTCTGTATAGAATTCAACAGGGTTATGCCTATAATAAAGGCGAATTGCGTGAGAGGGTTGAGCGAGGTAGAGCTTTTTGCGCTCTAGTTTCGGCCCATTTCTTCTTAACATCAGCAATAAACGCCCACGGGGATCAGCTTTAGGTAGCGTTGGTGCCAGAGGTTTTTGCCACGCCCCAGTGGCTCCTTTGGTACGTTTGTGTTTGCTTTGGGCTGCAATTGCAGGTTGAGTGTGAGCTGGTGGTTTGACAAGTTTGCGGAGTTCCCTTGTTTCTGGAATGTTACAGCAGTTGCTGGCGTCATATTAAATTGAGGGGGCGGTTTGTTGGGCCTCGCTAAATTGGGGAGGCCCATCCAGATTAGAATTAACTCCAGCCAGCTGGGAGGAGGGAGATGTTTCATCACCATCCCAATCTATTTGGGTAAATTCAGCCCGAGTATTTGCTGTGATTTCGTGGGCAAAACTCACTGGCTGATTGGTGAATTGGTCATTTTCAGCATATTGAGATAAAGTGCCGACTTGAGAAGTGCCGATTATGGGGTTTAAATGGGACGGGTGAGATTGGAACTGGTGTGAAGTTCCAAAATCTGAACCATTTAAATCCCCATTGGGAAGAGTAGATTGTCCCAATTTAGTGCTTTGTGAACCAGAATGTGCGGCTAATCCAACCTTACATCCGAGGGTTTGGGGGCCAGGTGATTGTTGGGCCTCACTAAATTGGGGAGTCCCATCCAGATTGAATTAACTCCAGCCAATTGGGAGGAGGGCGATGTTTCATCACCATCCCAATCTATTTGGTAAATTCAGCCCGAGTATTTGCTGTGATTTCGTGGGCAAAACTCATTGGCTGATTGGTGAATTGGTTGTTTTCAGCATATTGAGATAAAGTGCTGACTTGAGAAGTGCCGATTATGGGGTTTAAATGGGACGGGTGAGATTGGAACTGGTGTGAAGTTCCAAAATCTGAACCATTTGAATCCTCATTGGGAAGAGTAGATTGTCCCAATTTGGTGCTTAGTGAACCAGAATGTGCGGCTAATCCAAACTTACATCTGAGGATTTGGGGGCCAGGTAGCTGGGTATCGCCCCTCATGGAGGGAGCCAGAAACACGGCGTCAGCAATAATAGATGGGGCTGAATTAGCTGACACAATGGGGGAGGTGAATGTCTGAATGGGCTGAGTTGCATTCAACTGAGCAGACGCCATTAAACAGCGTGGGTGATGGCCTCCTTGGTTGGAGGGGGCTCAGCGGGTTGGTGGGAGGCAGCGCACACAGAGCTGTTAGGCGTGCAGGTTGCAGAAGTGCGATCAGGTGAACTGGCGCTAGTTGGAGTAGCTCCAGGTTGGGGGGTGGTGCCTGCTTTCATGGCTGCTGCTTGAGAGCGGGTGATTCTGGTTGACCCTGAGGTGGGTAACCGAGGGTTGCTTCGTTTGGGGTGGTGCTGGCTCGTTTGGCATAGCCTGCGGGTTCTTTTGCGGGGTTTCCCGCCATATTTGCTAATAGTTTTCGTAAATCTCTTTAGTGGAGCTAAATTTCAGGCTGAATTGATTTTCAAAAAGTGATGCTTAGCAGAAAGAGATGGCTCAGTCTTTGTGATTTCCACTAATCTTATTTCTCATAACAATGACATATTCTTTTAGTTTTTAATAATTTATTTCCATTTGTAATGTCTATTATACTATTAATTTAGCTTTTTTTTATCAAATTAAAATAAGCATACCCGTAAGATTCATTTGTGAAATGGGTTTGTAAAACTTTCCGCTGGCCAGCTGACCTGAAAGACTAACCATGACACTAACGCCATCAATACCCGCCCTCATAGTCAACAAATTAAGCTCAAAGCTGTGGAGAGGCTAAAGTGTAGTGTTCTGAGCTGTCCATTCCTTCAGCCTTTATTCCCACGCCTCATTTGCTGTGCCTTTGTCCTATGGTCTTCAGTCTATATTCACTAGGATTAAATGCAATTCTAATGCACTAACCCCCTGATGAAATCATGTCAAGTATTTGCTTCTGCCAAGCAAGCCTTCCAAGTCCATTGATCAAGTTTAATGTTTTGAATTATTCTTTTAAGCTCAGTTGGCTCTTGTGTGAAACTAAAAATTCACTAATATATCTGCGTTGACCTCTTGACCATACCCTCCCATGACACCTCATACTTGGATAGCAGGGAACTACTTTGCTCCTCATATATCCTTTCTAAATCCACTGAACCACCTAAGCTGCTCTCTCCGCTGTATCTTGCAATCTATACTGTACTAAGTAACATTAAAAAAGAGAGGAACTACAAATTATATCTTAACTTAAAAACTGACATTTGATGCCAATCATTGCCCATTGAGGCTTGGAGAGGGCTCTATCAATCTTTTGAACTTAAATGAGTAAAGCATCAACCTTGTAATTTTCCTAATAATTATGATTTAAACTAAGTGACATATTATTATCAGATAATATATATATGATGCACAGTCAGACTTATATTATAAAGAATAAAATATTTTATATTTAATTAAAAATGACTTAGCAATCTCTTCGCAAAATACGGTATATTAATGAAATAAGTAGTATAAATTATTTTTTCAGTCAAATAATTTACAAGGATTAGCGCTCTTCTTTTTCATCATACCATCTATCCCATATGATAAACGGATGTTGAATATTTTAATATTAACTCTAACAGGGTATATTCTTAACATTTATCAAATCCCTAAAATTCTCTGATACTATATAAAGTGACTTTTATTCACTAATAAAATTAACCTTCTGTTGGAGTCCTGGCAATATATTGCTCACATGTGCTTGGGCCCATGATTTCACCAATATAATTATAACCTAAGTAGCAGTACTATTGATAGATTTATAAAAAATTTGGGGGTAACTATAAACCACAGATTTAATTAGTTTTTTAATGGTAAAACTAGAGAATTAATAATAAGGCTTAGTAAAAAAAGATATATTTAATAGATTCACGCCTCATATCTAAGCTACTTGAAGGCTTATCATAAGATACTAGAGAATTTTTTGATAAGCAATGGAGAGCTCGGTTTAGCTAAAAGGGTTTTATCAGAACTCTCAAGTTTTCTCCTTTATTGAACTGAATTTTGCGTTATAAGTCGTCAGTAGGGATGATGAACATATTTGGTAGCAATTTAACACATTTGACCTGATCAGCAGTCTTAAAACCAGAAGCACTTTGGCAAATCACTTAAATTCCTTTTAGGCGATTGGCTAGTAAAATATTTGCATTCCCTGAAACACCCTTTAGGTCTATAAAAGGGATTCTTTTGTCTTAAGTTTTGCACTACACTCAAGTTAGTGCTTGGGAAAGCTTCAGGGCCAGCGTCCCTATTCCTCTGGGGGGTTACCATAGCCTCATAGATTAAATCTGAAGTATTCAGCTAAGTGCATGGAGTAAATCCATTACTCTGAGTGACCAAGTTTTGTCGAGAGTTGGATAGGAAATCTATATTAATAAACTCAGACTAAAAAACCCCCCAAACTATTCTTATTTTAGAAATTGAACAGCTAAATGTCTGACATTACCCAACAATAATGTTGGGTGAAGAATAGGTGCAGAGGAAACTCTAGTGAACTCTGTTTATATTTCCAAAAGCAAGAGAAATGATAAAATATTCATCACATCACTTATAAGTGATGACAAAGTGGTCCTTCCCAAATGTACCCTAGCTACTAGTTTTGCTATAATGCGTTTATGATAATATAAAATAGATCAGAGATTTGAAAAGAGGGTAGAGGCGGTTCAAGTTCAATAGCTGCTTGACCCTCTTTGATGACTGTCTTGGCTAAGTTAGTCATAGCAGCAGATTGCATCAGGATAATGTGTTGGGCAAAATTCTTTATTGAGTTGTCAGGATCATCAGCCCTAAAAGAGAAGATATCTATGGCTAAGAGAGCAGGTACCCCAGGTTCTCGTCCATACAACACACTAAAAGGATACATTTTTAGGATCCAATGGTAGCTGATTTGATAACCCATATGGGCATTAGGCAAAAACTGATTCTAGTGGAGAGGTTCAGAAGTGTCCATTTTTCCTAAAAAGATACCAGGGTTCCATTTGCCATTTCTATAGTACCATTTGTAGAAGGGTTATATGGGGCTGAGAAAGGCTGTTGGGCATCCATGGAGGTAGCCAAAATCTTTACCACTCTGGAAGTGAATTTATCCTGTTGTCACAGAGTAAACTTGGGGCTACTGTGGCGTATGAAAAATATTTTAATGTAGGAAAGCGGTGGTAGCTTTTGCAGTTTGGGTGGGAGAGCCATAGCTTTAACCATTTAGTATAGTTGTCAACTCACACTAGTATGTAGCTATTAATACTTTTTGTCTTGGGTAAAAGGCCTACAACATCTAAGCTTATCGTGTGAAAGGGTTGTTGGGGCGTAGTGGGTTGGTATTGATATTTAGTCTTGAAGCAAGATTGCTTTGTTACAGATTGAACATGCATCCAGGACTTTAATTATGGATTCCATGATATCTTCCTAATAGTACCAATCTTTTATCAGCTCATACGTTTTCCTCAAACCATGCCAAGAGTAGAGTGGGCATCCATGATCAGTGGTGCTCGTTCTGGGGTCGTAGATATGGCCATCAATTTTCCCTACCTACCTTATTTAAATTCCCGCTCTCCACCTTGTTATTGCAGGAGTGTCTTGATAACATTTTCTGGACGGGCTCATCAGCATCTTCCCAAGCATCAGGGGTCATAAGGAGATCATGTAATCTCTCCGCTTAACTATTATCCAAGTAAAGGATAGACGGCTGAGTCAAACCGTCAACATTCATATGACGCATTTCAGATCAGTGCTCAATGTTCATATCATAATGTTGGAGTTTAAGGCCTAACGGGATAACCGTCCAGTGGTATCCTTCATATTTTGTAGCCATTTTAAGGAGGCATTGTCAATAACCACGGTAAATGAAGTTCAATATAGGAAAAGTGGTAATGTTTAACAGCGAGTAGAAAAACAGGCCACTCATTTTCTATAACACTGTAGTTACATTCAATTTTTGACAACATCTTGCTGAAGTATGAGACCAGGTTGTCTACACCGTTTATATCCAAATTGAACCAGAATGGCTCCAACGGCATAGTCTGAGGCACTAGTAAAAAAGATGAAGGGTTACCATAGTTGGGGTGATGTATGATGAGGCGTTTCAGAAGCAAATTCTTTAGCGTCTCAAAACGCGGCCATTTGTTCAACACCCTAATAAAAAGGAGTTTTAATCGAAAATTTGGACAAGAGTCTCATTATGCTGGGCGAAAATTGGGATGAACTAATGATAATACCCCATCATACCTGAAACACCTGGATGTACTGGAGGTTTTTAGGTGCAGGAATTCAGAGACAGCTTCAACCTTATTTTTTAAAGGCTGGATCCCTTCCTGGGAGATATCATGGCAAAGAAAATATAGTTTTTTGGAAGAAAGTGCATTTTGAAGGTTTTAACTTGAGTCTGTTTTTTTTCTGTAAAGATCACCTTAGTTACAAAGATTCAATTCAAATAACAAATATTTTAATAACACAGGAGAGTTGGGAGATATCAATAAAACGAACTTAAATTTGAGCCAAAGTTGTATCAGGCAATGCGCGGAATGGTGCACTGAAGGGCAAGAAACGACCTAGGGGGACCTGGACCCAATGCCACTAAGAAACCACAAACCATACACTGTCCAGGTTTTTGGAATTCACGAACAAAAAAACGCATACCTGAGATCCAATATTATCAACCCCTCTCACCGTTAGACCACAGGCTCTGACTCAACCTAGGGTTTGATTCTCCAACATTGTGGGAGTAAGTGGGCGAGGCACAGGCCTCCCTATTCCACCCACATCATGTACTAACCACCCATACAATCCACTGTGGCTGGATTGACCTGGGACTCAAGGCCAAAGAAGATGCAGATGCTGCCGCAAGAGTATGTGGCAAAATAGCCCTTTCCAAAGGCAAATGAATTGTGTTCATCATGCACACCAGATGAAACAAAGCAAAAAATCTTGTTCATCTCTTTTGACTCGCTCCCAACTAACCCCCCACAAGGAAATTGAGGAAGTGCTCTGAGCTGGACTTGCCAGCTACAGTTAGATTAACAATTCAAACTGCAGCGGTTCCACCTGATGCTGAACCTATAGACAGGTAAGGTAATATTTGTAATCAACCTGATCCCTAAGGTGGTCAAGGACTTCACAAATATCCAGTGCATAGCAACTTTCCACCTCCTAGATGGGGGTTTATCAAAGGTATTCAGCATCACACCAGAAAGCGCATTAACAATCTTCAATCACTGCAGCGCCTTGGGGCACAAGGTGCATGCATGCCCCATAAAGGAGGCCTAATGTCCCAGACTTCTGTGATGACACAATGGATGAAGACAGTGAAGAATTCGCCAATATCTCTGACACCAACCATACCTTCATTTAGGGAGAGGATGTTCTGTAAATTCTCATATACCCAGTATCACCCAAAGAGCACAAAATGGCACAAAAATTCTGTAAATAGGACGTGGCAATGGCAGCGTAACCTGAGGCCTCTTTATCACCCCCAGCCAGATACAGGATGGCATAGGGGAAATTAACTGATCCAACCATTCAGATCAGACTAACAAAGATAAAAATTTTTTCAACAATTTCACTGAATCATCATGTGACACCAATCAAATGAATTCACCTGGACAATTAAGCTCCACCATTGGAGAACAAGAGAGACACACCCACACAAGTGCAAACCCTGCAACTACAGAAAGCAACCAGCACACTGCTTCAGGCAACCATGAGACACGGTGGAAGAGATCAACTCAAACTCACTCAATGGTAACACCCATTCAAAAATCTACAAAGGGTAAGGGATTTAACAACTGCACAGGTGGAACAGGTCCAGTCACCCAGAGCCAATAACAGAAATGGCGCTAAGGGATAAGGCCGGTTAGCCCGCCCAACTACTCCTGAGGCGCTGCGGGCACCTCAGTGTCCATAGGGACGTTAAACATCACTGGAGACAGGGCTCAATCGTCCCAAGCCAAAAAGCTGGACTTCCTGCAGAAATCCCCTGTAGATATCTTGGCCATCCAATAAATCCACTGTCTACAGGGGGAATAGGGATCTTGGCCAGCCAGGGTCTCACCTTCCCAATTGGTATTAACTTCCCACTGTGGGGTGGTCATTTGTAATCATTAAAATTAAAAGGTATAAACTTAATCTCCTATCTACACGGCTGGGTCCTGGTAGCAACGATCTCATGCCAGGATGACACAATTTTGATACCATGCATCTATGCACCCTGCGCCGCAGCCAAGAGAGGCAATTCCTCAAGACCATCCCAACACTCACCCTCCCACCAGACTCTATTCTACGTGGCGACTTCAACTGCTGGGCTAACCCCAAATGGATTAATGGCTTAAACCCAGGGGATACCCCCAGGGCACATTTTTTTCCGTGCAATAAAAGCATCTCTCAGCTTAGGTAATAGTTCCCCCATGTCACCATTCCTCCCCCACATGACTCGCTCCAACATACATGAGAGAAAGCTCATCTTAATGAGCCACATCAACTTCATCCTTGACCCAAAATCCCATCGCTTGATCATCTCCAACTTCTCAACTTAAAAGATAAATTTCTCTGACCACAAACTTGTCACTAGTGCAGCTTTCAAAAACTTTCACTCCCACACAGGCGTCAAAATGGAGGAAGATGCACCTGGAGAACATAAAATTGCTGAATTATCTGACTGGGTTGAAAATAAGACCACAAAACCCAAATTCGCAACTCCATAAATTTGGACTTCATTGAAACGTGGCAAATTTCAAAGTTAGATTAATAAATAAAACTTTCCATCTCACCTCAAACAAGTACACCGCAGATACAGCCACAATCAAAATCACCTTTGCGGAACTGGACCACCTCAAGCTCAACACCCCAAAGTCTAGATACAGCCTCAATTTAGGGCGTAAATGGGCGGAAATATCCACCCGCCTAAACACCTCATTTCTATACACAGCACATAATCAAAGTTTTAAAAAAGGTAAGTTCATAAATGGAGGCGAAACCTGCTTGACATACTTTTTATTCCAATTTCACTCCTGCGGCATCCAGCCCATGTGTACACAGGTCCACAAATGTGACGTCACTGTGGCAACTGATCCAGAGGAGGTCATTGCGGAAGTACATTGATACTACACCAGAATATACTGCGATATTCAAACTGACTCCTAAAAATTAAAAAAATTTAAACACAACGCCAAAATAAAAAGCACACCGCTGGACTACAACCTTTTATTTAATCACACAGGAGGAGCTCTGGGACACAGTCCGTGGTGCACCATGTAGGAAATTCCCAGGGCCTGATGGGATACCCTACAATTTCTACAAAAAATAATTAAAGAAATCGCCCCCCTACTATTGGCACCAATGAACCAGTGCCTTCTGGAGACCCGCCTCCTACCTGGTGGCCAGGGCTCATATGTTATAACCCTGTTAAAAAGGCCGACAAACTGGACCTGGCCAACTGGCGTCCAATTGCACTCTCAAACTCTTATAAAAAACTATTAACAAAAATTTTAGACACCAGATTAGGCAACATAGCCTCCAAAATCCTGTCGCCCAATCAGTTTGGTTTCATACCAGGGCGATCAGTCTGGACCAATATACACTCAATCGCCAACATCTGCCAGTCCAGAGAACTGGAGCGCTGGTATTCCTAGACCAGGAAAAGGCATATGATCGCGTTAGTTGGCCATAGCTGAAGGAATGCCTACGCGGCTTCAAACTCCCACCCAGATTCATAGACTGGGAAATGTCCTAACAGAGTCTGCATCCATGGCTGTCTTTGGCCCTGGCTTTCTGAAAAACACAATCACACCGTGCAGAGGGCTTAAGCAAGGGGACCCCATCAGCCGGCTGCTGTATAACTTAACCTTTGATACGCTCCTTTGCATTGCTAACTCACGCCTCACGGGCATAACTGCACAAGGTCAACCAACAGTCAAGATATTAGCTTTTGTGGATGACTGCATGGCAGGCATAGCTAGCAACAGTGATGGCTGGCAGTTGGAACGCACCCTGGAGGAGTTTTCCATTATGAGCAACGCATCACGCAACAGAAAGAAAATGGAAATGATTCTTTTAGCAAGTTCAATAACAACTGGACAATGCCACCTGAACCACATAGATCCTCACAAAGAAACAAGCTAATCATACTACCCTTCGCATCATCCTTTAGCCAACCCTGTTTTTCACCGTGGGATGTAGCTAGAAACAGAGGGTATGTATATTAGACAATCAATAACAACCTACTACAGCAGATTTACAATTGCGTTTCTTCCCTTAAGGGAAGGTCCTCAAGATAAAAGGGCGATTAACGTTTGCCAACTCACTCATCCTTTCAATGCTGTGGTTCCCCTCTCACATAATTTACTTCTCGCCTTCATTTATATCCTCAATCTGAGCATTAATTCAAGGATGGTTATGGCCTGGGTCCTGGCTACCTGTAAAAGTGGAAAAAATCTTTGGCCTGCGCTCCAGCGGTGGCATGGACCTATTAGACTTTAAAGACCACGCCAACTGCAGACTGGGCACCAGGAAAATTGAAGCCCTAGCCCCAGGCCTTCCACAACAACACTGAACCAGAGCAGCAAGGGCCAACGTCGCACAGGCGCTCAAAATATCCAACCCTTACAACCCGTCAGCCTGCTCATATACCTCACAAACTGTCCCAAGGCAGCAGGCCCACATGGAAACCCCCTCACGACAAACGCCTAATATGCACCATCCAGCACATAGGATGGACAGTCACTATTACAGGTACTAGTCAAGGAAGGGGAAAGCCCAGAGCTTGCTTCACGTTATAGAAACCAACAACAACCCCCAGAGGGACACACAAAACTGGCCCTGACTATTGCAAGAATTGACTACCTGGATGTCTTAAATATCCCCTACGACATCATGACACAGAAGGCAATATGGAGTCTTGCACATCATCTACTCCTCCAGCCAAGGGTAAGAGCAAACTTCTGGTGCTGCTTCAGAATAACCTACAGGACAGCGAATCGCTCCAACTCTCTCCATGCAATATGCGTTGTGTGGAGGGGGCAGAACCCTACACCACCGCCTTGAAGCATGCCTGCCGTTTAGAGCCATATGGCATGAAGTTGCACGTCTTCTCAAAACCAAAACGACAGGAGCTGTCAATCTCTAGAAGTCTCTCACACTCCAACTCAAATCTCCAATACCACCCATTACACTCCCTTATAGTCGCAATCGCACTGTGGACAATCCACACAATAGTGCTGGATGCCTTCAAGGGAACTGTGCTGAACATTTGTAAGACAACTAGCAGATTTCACCTACACCTACTGGAAAAATTTCATGCAAGTTTATACAGATAAATGAAGCTGAAGCAACAAAGACTTGTTAAGTCATGTTTCACAGTTTGGTTTCTACATGTGGACCCCTTCCTTCACACCTGCTCCATCATATAAGAAGCCTGCTTGGAATAGGATATCCAACCCCAGTATACCTGGCGGCACCTGCTGGCAACAGGGGTAGCTCGTCTGCTCTGGAGTGACTAAATCTCGCTCTTACTTCACCTTCCGCCTCTCCTATTCCATATAGTTCATATTAGTAGTGCCCATCCCCTGGTCGGCCTACCTCATTTAAAAAACAATGGTTTCAACTTGACGCTAGATGCCAGAAGGCGTTAGAAACTTCTTTTAAAGAGTGAAATGGTCGTTGAAAGCTTTAGAAAAGATTGTACTGTCTTCAAAATATACAATCACCCAGCTTAGCTTATGATCCCTCAAGATGTGCTCCATCACTTGCTGGAAGAATGTAGAATTATTGCACAGAAATTGGCTAGGCGGGTAAGCTGAAATAAGCCTTCACTGAAAATGAGAGCGCATTTCTCCTGATCTTGGGGAGAAAGGTCCATTTGCCAGTATCCGCTGTCCAAATCCATAAAAGAGATTAACTTTTAGCTCAAAGTTGTGAATGAGCATCATTGATGCGGGGGATAGAAAAACTAGATTTCTTTGTGAATTTTCAATTTGTTGTAATCCATCACTACTAATATTCATTTTTCTTTTTAATTAGCAAGAAAGTACATTCCAAAGGCTTTGGGAAGGTATAATAACCCAGTTTCTAGTTACTGCTTGAATTTAGTCCTCATTTGCTGCTCCTCAACCTTCGATCTATAATAAGGTTTAGATCGAATAGGATTAGTATCACCAAATCAATTTTAAGCTTCAATATTTTATATGCCCATAATCAGTGCCAGACTTGAAGAGAATATCACTATATTTAATCAATAAGGAACGAGCTTTTTTTACAACTCATCTGTGTTTAGTTCATCTAATATATGGACGTTAGGCAAGGCACACACAATTGGTCAGTGGGTAAGCCATTATCTAACATGGACAGCAACAAAGTGAACCCTGTCAATAACTTCAATAGGGATTAGCAGAACATTTCCTATCTCCCGATGTTTTTCAAAACTATGGCTTTATTGGTAAGATTTCCCAATAGAATATTGATGGGTAACCGATAGGTGGAATCTGGTATGCCCATCAATACCCAAGGTTCTAAAATACTTACTCTGTCAATGCTAGTTATTTGCAACAAGAAATTTAAGGGAGTTGTAGAGTAACGTTTGTGGAAATTCCCCGTTGTCACAAGCCTTGTTTACTATCTCCTCTGAGCATAAAACGGACGACCTCTGAAGTTTCCATAGAAACAGGAAAACCTTTTGTGTTGCACCTGGAAGCTGTGTAAAATAGAGATAATGCGGAGGAAGGGTACTCAACTAGGGGTGAGTATTCTTTTTAATTTGTTCTTCATTGTTAAAGATAAGAGGACTTCATAATTGATAAGGGAGAGATCAACCTGTTTCATGTTGGTAAAACCGTCATAACTATCATAAACTGAGTGCCAATCAGCATGTCATAAGAGTTATTATCCAAGGCTACACTGGGTGCAGACAGGATGAGCTTCAAAATCTGAATGGGTAAAGAGTAGTAGGCCCCAATAGCTCAAGTGTTGTTAGGACCTTCAGTTCCAAACTTTTGCGAGTATTCCAGCTCAGAAGCCTGCTTAATCATCTTGATAAGCCTTAGATAACATTCACTCTGTATCCAGTGTCTAAGATGACCCTAACCCAGACCTTTTTAATAACAAACTCTACCTTGGTTATAGTTCTACCAAAGCTAGGAGGAAGAGATAATTTCTCCTTATGAAGGAGAGTAGAGGTAAGCTTTTTAGCTGTCTCTGGTAATTATTTTTTAATGGTCTATAGCATATGAACATGTTGGATTGGTAGGACCAGCGAAGCAATAACGTGGTTGGCACCACTAGTTGATCTAAAACCTAAGGGCACCCCAGTACTTTGGTAAGATAAGTTTCTTCAGGTATCATGGCTTTATCTACTTCTAAGGGTTCGTCTGATCTGTTTTTTTCAATTTAACATGAGCTCCTCTGACATAAAAGCCAACATCCTCATAACCCCCTTAAGATTTACCCTCATAGGGTTGTATATGCACATTGGGTGGGTGCTAGGAGCGGTTGGAGGTAGGCACATCAGCATAACCAGTTCCCTTGGTGAGACCCCACTGTTAGCAGGCCTTTCCCGTTGGAAGGAGTTACTCTTGGGAAAATCAACTGCCATTTTAATCAATGGTGCAAGCGGTTTAGCTTTAAAAGCCTTATCCTTGAGCCATTGTTGGTTGGTAGAAGGGCACCTTGCAAAAGGTTTAGACTTGGAAACAGCCAGAAGAGATGCCAGGGAAGTAAGAGACTACGTCTAAGAGGACTGCGCCATTGGGGCCGCTGTAGGAGCGCCTTAATGGAGGGCTTGGGGCGAGGCGAAGGCTCAACTGACGACATAAGGAGATCTTTGGGGCAAGTGGTGGCAGGAAGCGCTGGCCTGTCACTAAAAGTTCCCTCTGACTAACTGTCTTAGAAACTCAGGCTCACATGGCGGAGGGATCTCAGGTCTGAGACGCACTGGAGGCATTAACCTCAGGATAGTAACCAGCACAGGAGTGTCCATAGATATCATCATAGACTCCTTTGTATGAGCTACGGTTGAGGAATAATCAATGGTTAAGACCTGTGTTTAACACAACTACTTGGGTAGCCTCAACGATGTGGATATCAGCAACCTCTAGAAGATCCTCCTTAAAATCGGGAACATTCTGGAAATGGTGCTTCACAGAGATGATATGCCTCGCCAGGGAAGGGTGAGACGCTAGGACAGTCAATAGAGCAGCAACAGCGTCTTCAGGAGTTAAAATTTTTAAGGTTAATAGCGATTGGGCCTCTAGGTAGAACCGCTCAGTAAAAGTGGTGACCAATCCCCCTTCTTTATGCTAAGGCACACAAAGGCCTGTTCCTAATTTGTAACTCTGCTTGAACCAAATTCCTCAGTAAAGGTTTCTTTAACTTTTGCCCAGGTACTAAGGGTTCCCATATGATGAACAATTACCACTTGGGCCATACGACTCAAGCAGGGGATGATGTAATGGCTTTTCTGATGATCAGTTGTGCCATCAATAGCAGATTCAGAAGCATATAAAAGACAGGCAATACTGCTTTCACCTGAGGTAAATATATCTTTAAAGGGGGTTTATATGGGATGAGGTTAACCTAGTGGGAGCAGGAGCAGTAGTAGCAGCTTCATGAGAAGCTGAAAAGGGATGCTGTTTGAACTTTTTAAGTTGTGATAAAGCGTTGGCTGCTTGTTGTTTTTGTGCGGATAACCTAGGTTCAGCATTGTTGAGAAAGTTTAAAGGGGGTTCAGTTAAACATTCTTCATTTTTTTGTAATTGATTGTGGTGTACAGGGCTCTTGTAGCGAGCACTATTTGTTGGAATCCTTGCAATTTTTGCTCACAGGTGCTTGAACCCAGAATTTCACCAATATAATCATAGCCTGAGAAGCAGTACTCTTAAATGCTTTATTAAGATTTTTGGGGTAACTATAAACCACAGAATATATAAGTTTGTTAATAGTAAACTAGAGAAAATTATAATAAAGAGGCTTAATATAATAAGTATATATAATAAATTTACGTCTCCTATTATTTAAGCTACTTGAAGACGTAACATAAGATACTAGTCGTTATAGCAATGGAGAGCTCAATTTAACTTAATGAATATTTGGCCTATCAGAACTCATGAGACTCTTTCCCTCTCGTTTGGATTGAAATTTGGGTTTTAAGTCATTTTTAGTGATGATGAACCTATTTGGTAGCGATTTAATACATTTGACCCAATAAGCTGTCCTAAAACTTGTTGCACCTTAGATAATTAACAAACTTCCTAGTTGGAAATTAACTAGTAATATTTTTACCCCCTGGAACCCCTTCAGTCTATAAAAGGGGTTTCCTTCTCTTAGAGTTTCCCACTACATTCAAGTTAGTGCTCGGGCATACTTCAGGGCTATTGTGCCCTATTCTGCTAGGGGTTACCATAGTCTTACAACTCAATCTAAGGTATTTGGCTGCATACATGGAGTAAACCCATTACTCTGAGTGACCCAAAGCTGTGACAAAATGGTTCAAACCATCTGTCTCATTTGACTCAAAATTCAGATTCCAAATTTCGAGTCAAAACGCCTAAAGGATTTCCAACTAGGGTGGCTTGTAACCAGGGTTTTGCCACTCCTAGCTATGCTTTAGGCTTGAAAGAGCTTAATGCATGGCCAGGAGAGGGCTTCTTAAAGTGTGATTTTTAAAAGGTCGAGTCTTGTCATTCTGAACCTCAGTTCAGAATTTTTGCAGCTTCTCATGGCCGTTTAGGCCTCATGCCTTACCTGAGCATTGGGTGTGACAAGGTTTTGTCACAAAACAAAACCTTGAGCTTCTTGGGAATTGGCCCTCCCCAGTTGCTCTGTTTTATTCTTGTCATACTTGCAAAACCAGAGAAATGCTGGGAACGCTTCACTTGATTTTTATATGTTAAATTAAAATAAAGGTCATTTTGGGGATTTGCATCCTTGCTTACCTACCATTATTTTTCCACGTCTGAGATTTCCCCAATTTTCGAGAATTAAAGATGAATTGGTCATAAAACCATCCCAGCTTACCTCAGTGATCCAACTTGGCCGTTGGACTTATTTTGACATCAAGTTACTCCGCTGAAGATTCAGGCATCTGGCAAATGGAATCTGGGTGGTTCCATTTGGTACACATTTTTGCTGAGTTTGAATGATAAATCTATATTAATAAAACCAGGACTATTCTTTCTCCAAAATCTTTTATATTTACAAGTCAACCAGCTATTTTTTTGGCACCTCTTACACATTATTAATTATTTAAAAAAATTTAGTGTTCTCAAAATTATCTAAAATTCATTTGGCTGGTTACATACC
This sequence comes from Massospora cicadina, assembly GCA_022478985.1. Lineage (NCBI taxonomy): Eukaryota > Fungi > Entomophthoromycota > Entomophthoromycetes > Entomophthorales > Entomophthoraceae > Massospora > Massospora cicadina. The sequence goes on from JAKSZP010017584.1 coordinate 15,600, forward strand.
AGTATTAACTTAATAGTTAAATACCCACCTTATTTGGGCTTCTGCAAGAGCCTTTCAATGAGTTTTCCTCTTTATCTAAAAAGTCAGTAATCTGACAGTGAGCTCCAGAACGCTAATCCCTTTTACTAAAACTTTGTAATATTGCCCATATACCATAAAAATGGAATTAAGATTACAAATGTAGGTGTGAAATATACCATTCTACTAGTCTTTATTGCAACATGGAGGGTCAATGTCAGCATTTATACTGAATAAAGGTCCAAAAATTTTAAAGAAGACCAACAAACCGTTCAACAGTCCTCCTCCAGAATCAAGCCTTCAATAATAAGATAATTATTCACCAAATATGCCTTTGCTCTTAGATGGAACAGGATTAATGTAGAGGATAAAAAATTAATACTTGGTGAAACTTCATATGGTATCCAGGATTGCAACCTGGAAGCCTTAGAACAATGGGAAGATGACATCTGGAAGCCACCCCTAAAGAGATGATATTTCACAACCTAATTACTGGAAGAGTAATAAAGATCATGACAAGGAGGCTCCAGGCGCCATATTCTGCCACAGGGCACCAATCAGTCTAAGAGTACTAAATACATATAACCAAATAGATTTTCTATATAAATTCCCCTATCAAAATTTCCTTTTATTTATGTCTTTTTTCATAGTTAAGATAATTTTTTATATTACATCTGAATAGTTTCAAACAAGTAGACCCTGAAGAAAGAAAGCTTTACCATCGCCTCTTTTATAGCCATTCTTCTTTTCAGTTCCATCCCAAAGAAAATCAAGCCTATCATTTCCTACTGCTCCAGGCACCCAAAAATTAAGATCTGGCTTCCTCCTTATGATAAAGCTGACATATGGTGATCACTACAGGGGCTCCAAGTTTTAACCTTTAACAAGTTGAACTTAAACCATAAAATATGACTTTCATAATGATTCAACTCCATAAAATGGGAGAGTAGAATTACAAAATTCTCATTACTTCCCAAATTTAAATAGGCAACCTTTACAACCAAAAAATCTAAAATTCCATGCTACAAAAATTTTTTTTTGCCTATTCCAGATCATATTAAGTCTCACCTCCAGGCTGACAATGTAGCCAACACCTATAAACAACTCTTAGAAGGAACCTATTCAGCTGACTGTTGATACAGTTGTTTATGAGCTACTTTTGTCCCCTACTGCATGCAAAGACCCTACAGTTCAGCTACCTTGGCAATCAATGAGCTGGTCAGTGGGGTTAAACTCTACCTACCAATTTCTACATATTGCCCTTCAGTATCTCCTCCACCTAGTAGGGCTACACCACCATGAAATGTTATGCCAAATAGGATTTTTGCAGAGCCTCAATTCCAGTTTGGTAAATTTTATGAAGTAACTTCCACTGACATTCAGGTTAATCGTGAAGCCATTCAGTATAAGTCGCTGTATAATCAATGTTTGTAAAAAATCGCCTTGATGAACCTTGGAGCATTCAGCAACTTTAAGACCTATAATACTTAACAACTATATAGTGAGGTATCCAATGTACGCAGATATTTACAGTACACCTTGTTGAAACCTGCCGCCCAGACTCAGGCTTTGGAATTTGCATTTTGTAACAAATTAATTTAAGTAAAAGTATTGCTTGGCCAACTGCAGCGCAGGACAACTGCAATTACCTAAGGACCTGAAAGTCAATAAAGGCCACAGAACACACCATAACTAATAGTCCTGAGAGAGTCCAAGGGTACAAGAGGTCTCAGAGTCTGAAAGGGCTGAAGGGAGATTGGGATACAGAGAGCAACCTGGCCCCTGGTTTAAATTCCCCTAACTGAAGGTTCCAAAAATCCCATGTGAGGTGAGATTATCAAATATATATGGGAATACCAAAAAACAATTTAGAGAAATTGCATGAGGATGTGGAATTAACCCTGACGTTGGCCCAATCAAACCTGTACTACCTTGGGAGCTTTAGATTACAGAATGGAGAAGGTAAAAGCGTTCATGAGACTTTAAATAAACAGTTAGGCAACATGGGGCAGAAATTTGCTAGCCTTTAGGCTTAGTCAGCCATCATGAGTCCAAGGTTCTAAGCCTATAGAGGGAAAAACCATAAATCTGACTCCAGAGCTCTCAATGAATGCTCTAACATATTACAAGATAACTTAAAAGATACAAAGACAAATGGACCAACAAGTTCCTCTATGATATGCCAAATTTTGTTTCTACCAAATCTAGCCACATCTATTAGAATGATACCAATACCCTTTATGCACGTCAGGCTCACCTTTCAAGCCCAGTTTCAATAAATGATTTTTTTCCCAGTCAAGAAAACATCACATTATTTCTATATTCATATGAGAGCGCTGTGGAATAAGCCAATGTTCTCCAAAAAATAAACATATCCATTCCTGACTTCGTTGGGAAGCTTTAGAAATAATGACCCCCATCTATGTGAATGACACATTATAGGTTAAGACACTATATTAAAGATGTTAATGTAGCGGCTGTACCCTCTCAATAAAAGAAAGCCTATATGATCATTCACAACAAAGGTAAACCCCTCCAATTTATTGCATCATCTTTATTCTAGCATTAAATTTTTAGCTACTACTATCCAAATTTATCTAGATGACACTTTTGCACTGCAGATATCAGGGCCAGGTGAAGGGCAGGCTTTGAAGCTGTTTGGATTCAGATGTGGTTATCTTTTATTAAAATACAGCAAGGTGACTGAACCACAAGGATGATTAAGGCTTGCTGAATAACTTCAATAAAGTCTTTAAATAGGAAGCTTATCTAAAAATGATATAAGCAAAAAACTGATAACTATTTAATCAACGCTTAGGCTTATTTATTGGGAATAGGGTTTGTCACACACAGGACGTTTCATAGTGGACCAATGATTGGGATCTCCTTGGACTTAAGGAAGAGGCGCGTAATGAAATGTCTTACTTTGTCACATGGTAGTCTTCTAGAATTTATAGAGAGCTTTCTTTTTAGCCTTGATAAATTGTGATCAAGGTCTCTTCACCATCTGTCAAATGATTCAGAGGTGAATGATTTTGTCAACTTAGAGTCAGGATGAATATCAGTAGGTGGATGAGATTCAAGTTCAACTTTGTCCATTTTGTCTTCATCAGCAGTGTGAGTTCTGACAATGCACCCCTTGAGATTATGTTAGAGGGGTAAAAAAGTTCTGAGATTTCACTCATGTACTCAGTTGATGACAGTAACTTTATCAGTGCTAAAAATTGAATTTTTGAACCAAGTTTATGTAGTACTTTATATGGACCAAACCAAGATGTCGCATGCTTGTTGGTTCTTCCCCTGGGGTGAGGGTGATTGTTAAATTTTGATGGTTGACTAAAGATAAACTCTTTGAGAAAACCATCAATGCTAATAGATTAATCCCATTGATGGATCTTTTGATCTTTCCCAATCTATCTGCATATCTAAATTCATACCAAAATCACCTCAATTGCACTTAAATTGTCCCAATTATCATAGTTAATAATAGCTACGATGTAATTATAATATGGCTGATTATGGGTCTACTTGGGTGCAAGGTGGTCCCATGGCATTAACTAAGTTGCACCTCCTAAATTATTGCATTAATCTTAAAGCACTAAGGTAGAAGTTAGGTTTGATTAATGAAATTGATAATTAAGCACTTAAACATAAATGTCCCAATTATGGGCATACTTAGTGCTATTGAAAGGTCTGCCAATGTCCCAAATTGGGGTGTGTCATTTTTTATGATCATATATGTTTTATTCCCCATTTGTTGTTAGACGTCGATTTATGACATAGCTCTAATTGGGAAGATTTTGATGTTGAGCTCAAAACCCAAAGTCATCCCAATTATGAGAATAAATTTCCCTTAAATTGGGCAGAAATGATTGTTATTTTTATTCAATTCATGGGCTGAATTGACTTGGGGATTTTTCATAATTATTGCCATGACCAGCAGAGGATTGGCATAATAAAAATGAACTCATCTAATAGATGAGTTTGGCCAGGAGATGCCTGAAAGGTATATAATACTGGTGCCTGGCCAATTAATAAAACATCAATTAATCATCATTTACTATTTTATTGATCATTAATAACTACTGTTGCTTAGTCTATTAATCTTTATCCATCTGTCTTCTGTCTGATATTCATATCTGTTGCCATTATATCTATATTAGATAGTTGTGTGTGTTTATTCTTCCTGAAGATAAGTACATAGTTGCCTGCTGGAGAAGTAGTCCCAATTATAGAGAAATAATTCCTGATTTTGTATGAAGACAGAAGGTCTTGTATTTGTTGGTGCCAGTAGACTAAAGAACGGTGAGCATACCGGATTTACTTGGCTATTATTGAGGATTATTGGAGAATCTACTTCCCAATTATGAGCAGGAGTTTCATTTGAAAGTGTGAATTTATATCCTCAATTTCATTGTTAAGTTATTTTAGCTTGCACCATCAGCTGAAAACTTAACATTTTGGTGCTCACTACAGGGGCATTGAACACACTAAAGGGACAAACACAACTACTATAATGGATTTTAATTTTCAACCATCAGAATTTGCCCAAAAATATGGAAACAACAAGACAGAAACTTATAAGGCGTTTTACACATTTTCATGTCCTAGAACCCACAATGAAGATGGAATGGATTTATTTAATTCCCTTAAAGCAGGCAGAAAATTGTTTAATATGGATTTCAATGCCCAAAATTATTTTAAAAAATCTCTTTCCTTGCACATCAAATGATTCTCACTTACATGAAAGGACATCAATGAACCAGTAACCTCAGACAATAGTGGAAATTACTCTGGTGAAAAACCTCCACCTCTAATTAGGGCAAATTTATCTACATTATAATTAAACTTTACACAAAAATCCATTTTGGCCAAAAGTCCTCCATGCTATTCTAATGAGAGAAGCAATGCTTTAACTAATGGAGAATCAGGCCAAAGGGAGCTCAAACCTTATTGTCTGCCAAAAACTGTCAATAAAGGCCATAAGTCACTAATAGCCAAGTTTGTGATACATCCCAATTTCAATTACAATATTCAAATCATAACTGCTATATCAGGACACTGCATATGGCCCTTGACCAGTTTTCTTCAGAGCAAAGAGACAATCCTCTACCTTTTGGAAGTCAAGTCTAAATTCAATTGGATGATAGCTTGGCAAAGAAGGCCATTATATCAGTTTCTAGCTAAAAATGCACCTGTGATTGGGCAGAATCACTGATTGGAAATAGTAAAATCGCCCTAATAACCATTGAATTTTTCATAGGCTGGGCAGGGTGGGGTAGAATTAGAAAAAATATATAAAGGAAAAAAAAATCAATATAAAAAATATATAAAGAGTATAAAAATAAAAAAATGATAACTTTAAAATTTAACACCTAATTTTATCAAAAACAAAAAAGGGTCAATCTCCTTGGGTTGGGACCATCTAGTACTAAAAAAAAGGGTCAATCTCACATCTAATGCATTTTTATCTTAACAATGAGTCTGAATCTATAATAAAAATTCTCCTCTAATTAAGAAAGGACACTCAAACTGATAAAGAAGTCTTATTTAAGGTGATTGATGGGAATAAATATATATTTCCCCATCCCTCGAGTTGAGAAGATTTAATTTTGGCTGCTCATAAGGCCACCGGTCATGGAGGCTTTAAGAAAACAAAAGAGCAGCTTAAGCAAAATTACTATTGGGAATCAATGCATTTTGACATCCATGAAACGTTGAGCTGTTGCCAAGAGTGCCAAGGGGAAAAACCCTTCCAAAAAGTTACTTTGTACCAGCTTGTTTGGCCCAAATTTGCTTGGCACACTATATCCATAGATGTGGTTGGACCCCTCCCGATTAGCAATGTGAAAGCCAAATATTATTGTGGAAATCAATAACTTGATGAAATGGGTTGAAGACAGGGCTATTCGGGACTTAGGAGCCTCAACAACTGCTAAATTTAAATTGGAGCAAGTTATTCATCAGCATGGATGTCCTCAATTTATATTAATAGATAATGGCACAAATTTCACTGCAGTTATTCTCCATAAGCTTAATGAATGAATGGGGGTGCGTGGTGTTCTGTCAACTCCATACCACCCAGAAACAAATGGTGCAGTGGAACGAGTTAACGAAACACTTGTCAATATCCTAAGGAAACTGACTTCTCAGAAGCCCTCCAAATGGAGACCTACCTCAGTTTGGCCATTTTTGCCTACAACATTTCTTACCATTTGGCCATAAAGATGTCTCCTTTTCAACTTCTATATGGGAAGCATACAGCCTTACCCCTATCGTTGTATTCCTTACTACAAGAACCTCAGGAATTGAGCTATTCTCAGTATATTGAGAGGCTTGCAAAAACCTTAGTTAAACTGCAAGCTCAGGCTTTTGATAAACTTTGAACTTTGTAAGGCCCAACATGAAAAGGATCAAAAAACCCGATACAATCTGCCCAAATTTGCTGTGGTGGATGAAGTATTATTTTGTAGTACTCATGGTTTGGGACAAATTCACAAGTTAAATCGCATTTGGGTTAGTCCATTCAAAGTTATAGAGAAGACTTCAAACTTTCCTTACACTAATAAGGAGAAAAATTTGGGCCATGTATATAATTGAGTCCATGCTAAATTCCTAAGGAAGTTCAAAAAGTGGCCCAATTAGAAGAGAAGAATTTTAATATAAGTGTATATAATTGTTTGAAAATAATAGTTTTGAGAATAATAATAATAATAATAATAATAAATATATATATATATAATAGTAGTAAAAATTTATTATTTATCATCTATATACATAGTAAAAGAAAAAATTCTAAACTTATTGCAAGGAAGGGTGACAATGGGATGGACACTTCCAAATTTGACCCAAAAGAGACAAAACTTAGTAACAGGGAAGGCACCCCAGAGAAGCGATGCTATCTCTTTTGCCAGCGGGAACGCCACTTATGGGGAAGGGGAGGGAACGTGTGAAGGGGCCGTAGCCACAATTGAACACGTGTGGAGGAAAGGGTCTGATTTGATGAACCAAACTGGGAACCAGGAGGAGACCAGCTGTTGGCGATGTGGTGGGAGGTATCCAAACATCCACGCCTGAAAGTGGTCCACCAAATGAGACCGGAATCTGTGGACAGCTTCTGGGAGGGTGGGGGTAGAGCCTGCGCTGGCATCCAAGATAATCATGTGGATAGTCCACATGGCGATTGCAACCACCAGAGCACGGAGGGAGGGTGGAAGGGGGAGGCCATTGATAAAGCAAGCATATCTCTTGACAGACTGAAGGGATGTGTTTGATCCTGGCCCAGCAGACGTTGAACTTCGCGCCATATCACTTTAGAGGTAGGACACTTCTCCAGGAGGTTATACAGCATTCCATACTGGCCACACACGACGATGGATGAGTGTAAAGCATTAGAGTGCTTGGCTGTATGGTACACTCACCTCAGGCAGCACCACACATGGGAACGGATTTGAGGCTGCAACAGAGGATGGTGTGCGTATTTCCAGATAGTTTTTTGGGTCTCAATGGAGTAAGGGATGTCCATCATGTCCAGATAATTCACCCTGGATAGGACATGGGGCCGTGTGGGGATCACGCCATATTGGATGGGTAGCCCCTGTACCTCTTGTGTGAACTGAGGAGAGGGGCGGCCTCTCTCGGCTGTATGTCCACTAATACGAATTCTTCACTCAGCGCTCCGCATGGAGAGGAGGATTCGTTTGTAGTGGGTTTCAGTACCGTGAGGACCTGTGGCCGATGGGTGTGAAGCCAGGTATTTCATCAGGGAGTGAGGGTTTGATGGATTGTTGAGGCCCAAGGCGCGGGAGAAGTTGGAGCAGGCCGCGTGGGACCAGCGTTGGGAGGGGAGCGTAGGGGCGGTGATGGCTGCAATCAAGGTGCCCAAGATCTTAGCAGCATGGGCTCTGAAGTCAAGCAGGCCCATGCCACCATGATGATGAGGGCCTACATGACCTCTAGCTTTACTGGTGGAGGGCGGCCTGACCAAAGCCATCCTTGCAGCAGGGCATACAAGGATTTGAAGAAGCTTGGGGAGAAGGGGATTGCGTGGGCTCCAAACCAGACTTTGGAGAGGAGCATAGAATTGGCTAAAATAACCCTGCCAGTAAGGGAATTAGGGTGGGCTCTGAGGGAGGCGATTTGCTTCGTCACGTTGTCTAGAATACGACTCTCCATTACTGCTGATGTGTATCTGCCTGCCTCCACCCACACGCCCAGATGGCGGACCTGCCCTATGGTAGGGAGTGGCACAAAGGGGAGCACCAGTGGGGCGGTGTGGGGTTAGCTGGGAGGGTGAGCACGTGTGCGAGCAGATGGGCTGGACTGGGCACTGGTTGCTGGGGCCCAGCAGTTCTTGAGACCGATCAAGGAGGATGATTTCAGTTTTGGAAGCATTCAGTGCAGCGTTGCTTACTTAAAATACTCCTGGATGAGAGCTTTAAGTGCGCGTGCATCTTTATTATTAGACATCCCAACCACACAGTCATCTGCAAACGCCATCATCTTGACTGGGACTTGGCCTGGCACATGGACCCCAGTGAGTTGTGCATTCACGTTTCAAAGTAGTGGGTCAAGGCTGAAGTTGTATAAGAGTGGGCTAAGGGGGTCCCCTTGTCGCAAGCCCCTTTGAGGGCGGACTACTTCTGTTAGGAAGCCAGGGCCACGTACTGCCATTGTTGCAGATTCCGTGAGCAGCATCACCCAGTTGATGAAGCGAGGGGGTAAGCGGAATCGATGGAGGCAGGCCCTGAGGTATTCCCAGTTTAATCTATCATAGGCCTTCTGTTGGTCCAAGAATACAAGTGCCCCAGAGGCTGTGGACTGGCATGCATTAGCCACAGAGTGATTGTTTATCCCAAATCGACCTTTTGGGTATGAAACCAAATTGTTCTGGGGAGATGGTGGAAGATGCTACAATCCCTAAACGGTTAGCCATGATTTTTGTTAAAATTTTTGTATCCATGTTAGTTAAAGAAATGGGGTGCCAGTTGGCTAAATCTAGCTTGTCCCCTTTCTTGAAGAGTGTGATGGTGAAGGCCTCTTGTCTTCCTGGTAGGAGGCGCGTTTACAAAAGGATCTGGTTAAGTGAGGCAAGCAGAAATGGGGATATATATTTGAAGTACTTTTTATAGAATTCATATGGAATGCCATCTGGGCTGGGCATTTCCGGTTTGGTGCACTGCAGATGGCTGTCCATAATTCGTTTGGAGTAATCAAATTCATTATTTCCGGGTATTGGGCAATGGTGCAGATGTGGGCTCAGTTGAGAAATTCCGCCACTTCAGCTAGCTGAATTGGATCAGATTGGTATAACTCAGAGTAATACTTCTGTGTTTTGATTGCCACTTCAGCTGGCATATCCGCGATGGAATCATCTGCTCTTTGCACCTGTGTGCAGGCCATGCTTTGGCGTGGTGAAAATTTTTTTAAAAAATATGCGGTGCACTTGTTGCCTTTTGTAATGCGTTTGGCCCTGTACTGAACACAAACCCAATGTTTGTGTTGCCTTTTGAGCGCGTTGAGGTGGGCAGCTGCCTCTGCCCACTTCCATCCCCATGCAGGGCTGTATCCTGTAGCTGGGATGTTGGAATCCAGGTGTGCCAACTCTTCCAGAGCGCACGAAATGACAGCCAATGTGGCTCATGAGCATCTGGAGGAGAGGTGGCGAGAGTGGTGGATGTTATCCTCTTTGAAGGTTGCCCATGTGGAGATGGGGTCCGCGAAAAATGATGCAACAAACTCTTTTGCAAAGTTGCTGATTCCACCCAAGTGGAAAATCCTGGCGACGCAATTTTGGGGGGGGGGGGTGGATTTTGCACCAATGTGGGACCTTAGCCACTGTGACTGGTAGGTGGTAGGTTATCAAGACCAGTCGGTGATTGGAGAACTACATTTTTGTTGTTTTTAAGTGGGAAATGTGGGGTTGGAATTTTGCCAGCATAAGGATAAGGTCGATGCAGGACATGACCCTTAATTGGCCATTGTGGACGTGGGGCGCATCATGTTTTTGAGCAGCAGGGCTCACTGTGGCAGCGCATCCATTAACCCAAGGGTGGCCTTTAGAACGCGAAGTTCTATGTGACTCTGGGGGGCATGGGAGGAGGAAGGCCAACGGTCTATTGGTGTGTTTAGCCAACAGTTCATATTGCCAACTATGAAAGGGTCTGGGGTAGCGGGAGGGATTTTACTGATGAGAAAAATTCCCAACGCTCTCATGCAAAGGTTGGGGCATAGATGTTGACAATAGCATGTGCCACATCGGCCTACGAGAAAGTGACAACGAGGATTGGCCATTGAGGAAGGTTTCCAACAATAAAAATTTGAAGAAATTGTTTATCCAAACTAGCACCCCACAGTGCTCTGACCACAAGGATAGGGATGGGAGGAGCATGGTTTTCCAAGCATCCTCAGAACCTCGCGGACAGTGGGACTCCTGGATGGCCAGGATATCCATAGGTAAATTTTGTTGTAAAAAACTCAGTTTCCTAGCCTGGGATGGCGAGGCCTTGAGTTTGGATATATTCAACGTCCCTAAAGTGAAGGATTCCCCCATTGCACCTTAGGTGCGAGGGGGTGGGCACCTGGGCCCACTAGCCTCCTCTAGATCCCCATGGGCCTTCATTGCAGCATGGGTGTTTGTAGCAATGCTATCAGTAGTTTTGTTGATTTTACCAGGAAGGTTCGCGTTGGCTTTTGCCTTCACTTTTTGTTTTCCCAACGTCGGACGAATTTTTTGCAGTGTGGATGAGTTCAGTACACCATTAATCGGGTCAAAAAAAATTTTCAGGTAGGATGGGCCCCAAGTCAGTTTCAACTGGAGCTTGGTTGTAAAGATTGGGTGAGATCAAGTCACCCATCAGATCCTCAGATTGGGTGGCCCAATCGCCATGGGCTTCCCAATCTGATTGGTTGATGGATTCCCAAGTTGCTTCCACCATGAAGGTTTTGATGTCCTCCTGGTGTTGGGAGTGTGGGATAGCGGTGGTGACTTTGGCTGCTTCCTTGGCCGCGGCCCTGCTGGCCTGCTTGGCCTTCTTCCACTCTTGCGTGGAAATAGGCTTTACCAGTAGGTAGCAGCCTTGTGCTCCCCACGGGAAAGCCTCTTTGGTGCTTGCGGTTGGTTTGTAGTGCACCTCTCCGCTGGCCATGGCCTCTGAGGGGTGCTCTAGGAATGTGACGCCCTCCTTGGTGGGGCATGCATGTGCCTTATGGCTGAACGCATTGCAGTGGGTGTATATGGGGGGCGCGCTGTCCACGGTTACCCAGAAAGGGTGGGTGGTATGCCCTTTGATATTAATAAAAGTGGAGTGCGGGATCTGGGTTAGGTCCTTCACGATCTCCTCAATTGGGGTCAGAACTGCGATGGCTTTGCCGGTGCACAGGTGTGGCATCAGCATAAAGTGTTGCATCTTGAAAGATTGTATTTCGCCATAAACAGTGAGACCATCTTTCAGGTGTTGCTCCAAAATGTCACGTTTTACTGTAGTAGGCAAAAAGTCAAACGTGAGGAAATTTGGTTGGATTTTGTCCATCTGGTGCATTTGGTTTTGATGACCCATTGCCCTTTGGGGAGGTCAATCACTACGTGCACCACAGCAGCCTCATCTACTGCCTCCTTGTTTTCAAAACCCAGGTCCATCCAACCGCGTGACATGGAGTGAGGTGTGATGTACACCGCGGTCAGGAAAAAAGTGTGCACATCCCCACAAATTTTTTCCCATAAAGCCATTTGTTAGATGTCCAGAAATATGCAGACTCCATATTCCACCGACAAAAGTAGCTGGGAGAGCGGCATGTTGATGTACTGGTTGCATCGTGCTTGTCAAGTGAGGATTTCAGGGGAAATAGTGACCGCCAGTTTTTTAAAAAAATTTCTATTCTGCCAGTTTCTCCGGGGCATTTTCGAACTTTTGAGGCCATGGGCCTACCAACTGCTCCTCTTACCTTACTTGCCCAACTGCTCCCTGACATGGGCGCAGACTAATTTCCTCTGTGAGATTATCAAACTAGATTCAGACTTGAATTGAATAGGTTGCAAAAGTGATTGCAACAAGAGAGAAAAGTTTAGTAAAAGAAAAAAAGAATAAGATTTTATATTCCAAGTAATGAAAAAATTGTAAATTTTAATAGATAATATGATTTTATTCCTCCACTTCAAGGGGGGAGGTGAATCAAAAGCTAATTCTTCATCTCCATGCGCCAATTTAGGCCAATCTGGCATCTAAATAAAAAAACAGGGCTGAATAGACATCATTAAAGTTAAAAAAATAATCAGATAATTAACCAGGACTTTGAAAAAATCTAAAACATATTCATAAAAATGTTTAGTCCAATTTATTTAAAATGACAAGTTGTTTAGGAATAAGAGCAGTGAAAAGTTTTCTGTTATGCTGAAGTGGAGTTTACAGATAGAAGAGAGAATTGGGAACTTAGAATTTATATTCCAGTCAATTGGGGGAAATGTTAGATTTTGATGGTTGACTCAAAAATAAACCCTTTGAGAAAACCATCAATGCTAATAGATTAATCCCATTGATGAATCCTTTGATTTTTCAACTTATCTTCATATCTAAATTCATTCCAAAATCACCTTGATTGCACTTAAATTGTCCCAATTATTGTAGCTAATAATAGCTACGATGTAATTATAATATGGCTGATTATGGGTCTACTTGGGTGCAAGGTGGTCCCATGGCATTAGCTAAGTTGCACCTCCTAAATTATTGCATTAATCTTAAAGCACTAAGGCAGAAGTTAGGTTTGATTAATGAAATTGATAATTAAGCACTTAAACATAAATGTCCCAATTATGGGCATACTAAGTGCTATTGAGAGGTCTGCCAATGTCCCAAATTGGGGTGTGTCATTTTTTATGATCATATATGTTTTATTCCCCATTTGTTGTTAGACGTCGATTTATGACATAGCTCTAATTGGGAAGATTTTGATGTTGAGCTCAAAACCCAAAGTCATCCCAATTATGAGAATAAATTTGCCTTAAATTGGGCAGAAATGATTGTTATTTTTAGTCAATTCATGGGCTGAATTGACTTGGGGATTTTTCATAATTATTGCCATGACCAGCAGAGGATTGGCATAATACAAATGAACTCATCTAATAGATGAGTTTGGCAGGAGATGCCTGAAAGGTATATAATACCGGTGCCTGGCCATTTAATAAAATATCAATTAATCATCATTTACTATTTTATTGATCATTAATAACTACTGTAGCTTAGTTTATTAATTAACATCCATCTGTCTTCTGTCTGAAATTCATATCTGTTGCCATTATATCTATATTAGATAGTTGTTTGTGTTTATTCTTCCTGAAGATATATAAATAGTTGCCTGCTGGAGAAGTAGTCCCAATTATAGAGAAATAATTCCTGATTTTGTATGAAGACAGAAGGTCTTGTATTTTTTGGTGCCAGTAGACTTAAGAACGGTGAGCATACCGGAGTTACTTGGCTATTATTGAGGATTATTGGAGAATCTACTTCCCAATTACAAGCAGGAGTTTCATTTAAAAAGCAAATTTATATCCTTGATTTAATTATTAAATTAATCTAGCTTGCACCATCAGCTGAAAACTTAACAGTGACAGAACATTACTAAATCACCTGGTTAGTAAACAGCAAAGAAAGTTATTGTAAATTGCTTCATCCCATCTTCTTGGTCATGGTATGCTTTAAGCATCCATGCTCAGGGACTGCATTCATATAATCTCATCCATTAAGGCGCGCAAAGTGAATTAAGGAGCTTTAGAAGTTGTTAATGATAGCAATGGTAGCAAACTAGTTAATAGGATTTTTCCCCTGCCATAAAGCGCCTTGAAGGGAACATTTTAATCATTTGGTGATAGCTGGCTTGATAGGCCAGTAGGACTCCTAAAAAGTGATATCATTTAGATGGGTTGGTGAAAGCCATATTTCTCAAATTGAGATAAAAATATCATTACCACTTTTTACATTCATATTAGTAGAGGGTTTGTAGAATGCTTCAAATTTTTGATGAGTGTCAAATAGGTCTGTCAATACTTGGATCATCTCTGGGGTAAGATAAGGACGTTGTCAGATAAAAACACATTGGATTACCATGTTGTTTGATGAGTTGCCAGTATAAAAATAAGGCATTTGCTTGAACAGTAGCCGTAGGAACAGATACAGCTCAATTTATTTCTAAAGGCAATCAAATGCAAAATGATATATTGATACAATGGACTCCTGCAGGCAGAAGACCTACAACATTGGTGCTTACCATTTTAAAGGGGACTAAAGGAGCAACTACTTGATGTTAGGCCTTGGGTTAGAAATCATACTGACGACAGGTCATACAAGCATTCAAGGCAACTTGGCTCAATATGAGTATTCCATAAAAATATTGTAATTTCAATTATTGGTGAGTTTTTCATACCGCACTATGCCTAGTAATAGTATGCCTTTCTAAAAAGCTCAGTATAATCTGAGTATGGACCTAGAGGAGCCAGTTAATCTTTACTAAATTTTAGAACATGACATTGGTTATCTGAGATTTATACACTTGAATTTTAAGTTTATCTAAACTTTAGGGCTTTTAATGACAATAAATGGGAGTGATAAAGCAGTTTTTAGGCGGTCTTCCTCATCAGATATAAATTTCAAAAACTGGTAAATGGGGAGACCATCAGCATTTTTTTAGAATGCGCCAGGCTAATGAATTATCAAAAAATCATAATTTTGTAATCATAAAGCCCAGCGGGCTAATTGGCCATTAGGATTACGCATCTGTTGCAACAACAAAGGAAGGCGTGATCAGTTATTACCATATATGCGTCCCATAAAGGAAGTGAGAAAAATGCTTAGTTAAGGTTACCAAAAACCTTCACACTCAGTGATGCTATAGTTCTGCTTGGCTTTTGAGAGTCATGCTAAGATATGTGATTGGGTGGTGTTGGGATTTTCGATATAACCTTATTATCCCACCTGATCAGATAAAAATATATCTGCTTATCTGATAGGGAAAAATTCTCTTTAGTGGATTTGGGAGTTATCATTCCATATGATAACTATTGTTTGGTGAATTATCCCTAACAAACATTTAGTATTTCCCATGTTTTGATCTGCAGAAATGCTATTATTTCGTCCAGGATGATCTCAAGCAATAAACAATTAATTAGCTTGCCATTTTAGTATCTTTAAACTAATTAACATTTAAGATTTAATCAGGGTTTGTCACTAATTGAATAATGTATATTGATTAAAAGCTGGGCGTTGACAACGCTTTTAGTATCAGCGACTGGCGTTTTAACCTTTTAGGCAACACGACCTTCTGGAAATGAGTAAAGAGTCCCATTACCTAAGCAGGTTGTTAGCTAATGGGTGTTAAACTCCTGGGATTAAATGAGGGCGTTGGGGCATGCTACCTCTTAGTTAACCTATTGTGGATTTTTATCTAGTTGTCAGTGACCTTACAAGGTGGATGGATGAGTGGAAGCCTCATTTATCATTGAGCAATCTAGGAAGGGTTAACTCAGTGGCGATTTCTGACGTTTCTAATTAAGGCGCCAACAGAAGAGTTGGGTACCAAATCCCTATATATACTCTTGCATTTTATTAAATAAAGCATACACTTATATACTCAAATAATTAGTCTATTATAAATTCGTTTTATTTTTATTACTTTTGAGATTAGAGTTGGGGGATCAGATATCCTTTTACTAGATATTACTATAAAGATTTCCGTGGCTCCTTTGTCAAGAGGGAACAGGCTCGCTAATATGACCACTGAACCATATTGCTGGATAAGTCTTAGGAGATGACCTCTAAGTCAGAATTAGTGGTCTAGTCTAAAGAATAGATGATCCCTTAAGAACCTCTGGACTTATTTCCATTAAGTTAAGTTCTGTTGCCATCCCTAAGTTGTTAACTCCAGAGGAGGAGTTGAAGGTATTAGAATCTCCTTGTTGTCAGGAGAGCTATTAGTGCCTTCAAAAACTGTATTTAAAAGATATTGCTAGTACCTTTCCAAGAAGAACCCTAAGAAGGAAAACTAATTGGTTGTTAAAATCTCAGCTGGATAATAGTCATCATACTTGTATCAAACACCCACTTATTTTATCAGATATATATAAACAACTACTGGTTGCACATATCAGAAACCTGCGCCTTAGACTGGAGAGCTAAAGGGAGTCACTTAGCTGAAAATTAACATTTGATATTAATTACATAGGGTAATTGAGTACACAGCCCCCAGATTTCTATAAGTGGTTTACTTGATTGTCATAATATTGCTCCAGGATGGCTACAAAGGCAACATTGCATGCATTAGTGAAATGAAGGAAGGGCTTATCATATTTGAGAGGTATTAGAACAAGAGATTTGGTCAAAGCCAGTCATAAAGCATTAGAGAATTGTATTTGTGAGGACTCCCAGTGGAAAGGCACGTATTTTGTAACAGGTAGACAAAGGGCTCAACGTGTTTAGAAAAATGAGGGATAAATTAGTGGTAATAACCAAGCATACTCAATTGTATCTGGATGTCCCTTAGACCTTTTTGAATGGGACTCTTTTGTACGGCCATAACTTAATATGGCAGTGGCTGGATACCTTTGGTGGTTACCTTATGACCAAAAAAACTCTCATTCCCACCAGAAAAATGTGCATTTTGTGGATGTTGATTTGAAGAATGCTGACCATAGTTGATTAAATACTTGGCATAAGTGGTCAAGGTGGGAGCCAAAAGTTTGGAAAAAGATGTTAACTCCTTCTAAATGCACCAGGACACAGGGAATTTTCAGATCACATAAAATGACATCCTTGGCATATTGGAATGTTGAAGCGGCGTTGAACCGCCCCTGCATAATTCAAGTTAATTATATAAGCCCTCTTTAGTGATAAGGAATCTCTTCTCCCAGTACTTCTGGGAAAGAACTATTTGATAGTTTTGTTAGCCAGATTAATAGCAGAGAAGCACTATGAGGTGGCCAGCATCCTAAGAAAAACGCCAAAACTAGGTAAGAGATACTGTACTTTTGGGTGATTGAATTTAGTTTGCAATATCCATAACCACATGATGGGTCCCATCGTTTTTTCAACATTAGCAGAGGCGATGCTCACGAGCTTTATGAAGGTTTTACCAGACTGAAATCTATAAGCTGATTTTTTTTGACAGTTACATGTGCTTCTTTCACAATTGATTTAAGATTGGGCTTAGTTTATATAGGCGAGGCATCTCCAGTATCTATATGATGAGTAACTCCAGTATTTTCCAAAATCATAAGGCTTGAAGAAAAAGACTATCATAATCTTTGGATAAGTGTTGTTCAGATGCCTCTCGTTGTGTTTTGTTGAGGTCTGAGCCAATAATATATTTGTCAGAGTTTTTTTATGACTGGACAATAATTTTTGGACAGCTGGGCGAATTCTGCTAACATAGTATCTGTTACAAATATTCGAGTGCCTTGAGATGAGGCAATATTGGAATTAATGAGTCTTATTGGATATATTGAGTTTATTGGATTGCCTCTATATATGGTAATAAGGCGATGTTGATACTTGACAAATATAAAGTATATTTCCTACAAATAGAGCGACAGCGGATTAAGAATAATAAGCCATTTTCGAGGAAAATAAAAGGAATAGAATAACCCAAGCAATGAGAAATATTATTACCTGCAGCTGATGTATATAAGCGAAATGGGTGATTGAGAGAGGTAGATTTTTTTAGTGCAGATGAGACAGGACAGCGAGGACGCTGTATTTATAAGGTTTAAATAAAAGAACTAGCTGGGGTGATTGCTCCTATCTTTAGTATATTATCAAGTGCATCTGAAGGACTGACGATCTTCACATTGTCTGTCCGTTGTTCAGAGGGCTCAACCTGTGTGAATAGCCCAGTGGATACTAGCGATTCTGCCTGAAATTATAACAGTAATGCTTACTACAGGGGGCCCATTGATCAACCACCCAACACTCCAGAACCCCAGTCACCAACCATGCCTTATTCAGGCTGTGTCATTGGGAAATCTTCCCGGAACCCCATAACAGCTGAATATGAGAAACTCAAAAGTCACCTTGGATGCAGTACTCAAAAACCAAGATGAACTCCTTCAAGAATGTAACGCGGTCATGCAACAGCTTGATAATATGTTTAGTAATATGCAAATCTTGGGACAACAAAACAAAGAACTTGCTGAACGACTAAATGATACCACCCAGTGGCTGATATATGCAGAACAAAGATTCTCTACTCCTTCTCGGTCATCGCGTTGGGAGGAAGATGACTATCAAGAAGATGCATCCTACATAGGAGAAGACAGCACTGGTCAAGGCTATGCACTCCCAATTGTAGCACTGGATATTCATATTATTCAGAACATCACTTATCTCCAGTAAATGCTGTACCACCTACCACCAACGGTCATGCTACCCTGGAAGTGACAAAAATCCCAGCTTCCACTAATCACACTCCTCACTGAGAATCCGCTTTTGGGTCTCATTCTGTTCCTCAGTGCGGGCCTAATAACCGCGAACAAAAGGAGGAAATAAATGTTAAAAAAATACCCCCATTTGACCATAATGGGAACATCCATAGGTTCTTTAAACGGTTTGATTTCACCATAGAAGGAGCCTCCAATAAATGGAAGGCTAAGTTGCTTATATCTGCTCTGGATGTGGGAAGCGCCAATCAGGTCACCTGTTACCTCCCCAGTAGTTCTGTCTCCTATAAGGATGTAAAGAACACCATACTCCACTTGTTTGGAAAAAACTCAAATATGTCACAGTGTAAAGAGGAATTCTTAACCATCAGTTCTGTCAGAACGAGACTCTCATTGAGTTCTCTGATCAATTCACAACAGAAGCCCATGTGCTGATTGGAGCTGGGTACTTAGTGGAAGCCAACGTGTGCATTGTCATGTCCGCCGTGGTGAAGCCATATTCTGAACTTTCTAATGTTATTTCGCCGCTTCTGGATGATGATGTATCTCTTCCTAAAATTTGTACATTTTTACATCAGGTATATTCTAACTTTTTGCCACTAAATTCAGATCACAAGGCTACCACTGCCATGCACCCTTTTATTCTTGAGAATATTATCGTCCACCTCCAGCTTCATTTAGTAATTCTCAGCCTCACTATAACTCTGCGCCTCATCCTTGACCAAATTATAATCAACATTCGATCAGCGTCAATGGGCTGGCCATGACAACTGCCAGCAAACTAGTTATCGACCTGGACCAAATTACGCTGACCTTCAACAATCAGCTTACTGACCTGGAACTGGATATACTGAGCGACCCCAACCCTTCCAGTCTGGACCTGCTTATGATAATCCAGAATGTGATTCCTATAGGGTCAACAGCTACAAATGCAGTTGCCCTGGTCATTTGGCAAAATTCTGCTACAATTGCCGAGTGAATTATGTACAACAAGACCAATACTATCAGGGAAAAGATGGAGCGGAGTAGAGATGAGACCCTCTACCTCCGCGATACCCACTCAACATGTTCCCAAATCAATATTAGTATAACCTGCAAAAATTCCTTAGTATGATGATGGAATTTTATACCAGCAGCCGATTGGAGGAGTAAATGTAGTAACCCAAACTCAAGCTAAAGTGGCAGTAAAAGAAGAGCCCCTCAATCAACCAAAACCCTATGCCTCTAAAATGCTTGATCAAGTGTCCTTGGACCAACTTGATCCTGCCGCGGATGCGCCAACTCTGAAAGGAGTAAACGTCGTCCTTACAGTAGATACTATTGTCAGAGAATAACCCCAAGTTGGAGAGATAATATTGAATTTTCTTGGGAAAAGAGAGCACGTAAATGTTCACATACTAAACAGTCAATATCCTTCTTATTCTGAGTGTACATACTGTGATATTTTTGTAGTGAAAAATAGAGTTTGTTCTTTAATAGACACTGGTGCTTCAGTCAACATAGTTTCCACTAACTTAATGCAAAAAATTGACATTGAAACCTGATGTAGACCATCGCATGGTTTACAAAACTGCTGGAGCTGTAAGTACTGTCTCCAAGGGAGCTTATAGTGCACTGCTTCTGCGCTTTGGGTCCATTGTCATTGTGGCTCCAGCGATTGTGTTACCAAATGAACACTACGACATATTAATTGGGAACGCTTTTCTACATCATTTCAGGGCTATTGTTGATATAATGGAGGAGACCCTCGACATTTTGGGTCAGCGGATCCCAATATACTTTACTACTAAGGGAGTACCAAAGGATCTGGTGCATACAAGTCATATCAACCTCGCCTACAGTGACAGGGTAGGGTCTGATTACTACCATCGACTGAAGCGCAAAACTTGGGCCCTTCCACAGCAGATTTATGAATATCAAGGGATACCTTTTCAAGCGGCAGGGCCCATATCCATCCCTTCCAGCCATCAAGTCTTATTAAATACTGAGTTAGAGGTAGAAGTGCTGAGTGGGTTATATGGGGAAGTTATTGGGCTCTATCATCAAAAACAGTTTGAGCCGCATGTGGCTTCAGGAATCATACTCCTGGGACATGTGGAGATAAAGGTTTTGTTAGCAAACCTGCAGAGCAAACCAATGCAAATCCGCCGCCACCAAAATATAGCATATCTACATCTGATTCCCATAGATGAGGTCCCTCAGATTCATGATTTCAGATCATTGGATAAATTTGGACTACCACTCAAACCATTGGTTGATGTACTAACGGTGGTCCCGTGGAGTAATTTAACAGTAATAACAAATGAACAAAAAGATCAAGCAATGGCTTTATTTCAGAAATACAAGAGGATTTTTGCTGTTGATGATCACGATTTAGGGTGTGCTTGGGGGGTGGTCCATCAATTGGACAAAGAGGATCATCCTCTGATAAGGTCTCAACTGATTCGCTGCTCACGGGCAGAAGAAGATGCTGTTACTGAAGAAAGTATTAAGTTATTACAACAAGGGATGCTTGAGCCATCCAAGAGCCCGTGGGCTTTGCCTGTTCTAATTATAAAAAAGAAGGATGGCACCAATCGAGTAGTAATAGACTATCAGAAGCTCAACAGTATTACAAAAAAGGATTCATACCCCTTGCCAAGGATTGACGACACTCTGAACCAATTAGGGGTGACCACTACTTTTCTGCGATTGACTTAATATCAGGCTACTGTAAAATTGAGTTACCCTTGGCGGAACAGGAAAAATGTGCTGTGATCACCTCTAAGGGCATTTTTCAACTGACATGGATGCCTCAAGGACTGTGTAACGCTCCTGCTACTTTTCAGCGGGCCATGGACATTATTCTTGGTGATTTGAATCTGTCGTGCATCCTTGTATACCTCAATGATATTAGTGTTTTCTCTCAAACCTTTTCAGAGCATCTCAACCACCTAGAAGCAGTATTCCGCCATCTGGCTGAGGCAAACATTGAAATTAGACCTCAAAAGTGTATTTTCTTCAAAGATCAGCTGGAATACCTGTGGTTTGTGGTAGACTCAACTAGGCTGCAGCCACAACCGGCTAAGGTGGAGGCCATTAGCAAAATGGCTACACATAGTAAGCGCGACATTTAGGTATTTCTGGGGATGGTTGGTTGCTACTGACGCTTTGTCCCTAATTTTGGCTGTATTGGGGGCCCACTATTTGAGTTGTTAAAAAAAGGTGCTGTGTTTGAGTGGATGGAATATCATCAATCCGCTTTCAATTCACTCCATATGGCATTGAGCAGTGCACTAGTGTTGTGATATCCAAACTTTGACTGGGACCTTATCATCCAGATGGATGCATCCCTTTCTGCTGTTAGGGCAGTACTTTCTCATAAAGATGACGAAGAAAAGGAAAATCCTGTTGCTTTCTGTAGTTGTAGTCTGAACTGTCATGAGCGTAACTATACTGTGACCAAGTGAGAGTGCTTAGCAGTAATCTATACATATAAACAATTCAGAGTCTATCTGCATGGGGTAAAGTTTAAAGTCATAACTGATCACATGTCATTACGCTGGTTGCAAAATCTCAAAGAATTAGAAGGACGGTTGGTTCAATGGGCTCTCAAGTTACAGACTTACAATTTTGAGATTCTCCATTGGCCAGGAGCAAAACATCAGAATGTGGACTGTTTATCTCATTTACCAACTATTGCGGTGACAGTGGACCTTAGTGATGTGACATATGATAAAAAGCTCAGCGGAAAATATGATGACAAACCGCCCCAAGTAGTCAAAGTGTTAAACAAATTGTGCACAAATACCTTCAAACGGAATGGAGAACTATACATGTGAATCAGCAATACTATGGCGAATTTCCTGCGGCCCTCCACATGGCCGGAAATTATTATGAGCGCTCATAGGGCAGTTTGGCATGGTGGCGTGTGTAAGACTATGGAGTTGTTGTGCCCACAATATTACTGGGAAGTATGAGTTTTGATGTGCTTGAAACTCATTCCTGATGCCATTAGTGCCAAGTGGAGAAACCGTTCCACTGTATGACATCATATCAGTTAATGAAACCACATTTTGCTTGGCATCCGTTCTCCTCAATGTTGTTGGCCCCTTGCCAACAGGAGCCAACCATTGTAAGTACATTCTAGTGGCTATTGACTACTTGACCCGGTGGGTTGAAGCAAGGGCAATACGAGATCTGTGGGCAGTGACAGTGGCTAAATTCATGCTGGAATGCATTATTCAGCAGCATGGTTGCCCTCAGTTTATTCTCACTAATAATGGCACCAACTTCACCTCACACATCCTATCCAAGCTAAACGAGCTTATGGGAATCCGCGGAGTTTTGATGACCCCATGCCACCCTGAGTCCAATGGAATGGTCGAACGAGTGAATAGAACTTTGGTAAACATACTTCAAAAATTAGTAACGGATCGCCCTTCTGTTTGGAGCACTCTTCTTTCCACCGCCGTGTTCACGTATAAAATTAGTTATTATTCCACCACAGGGAAGAGCCCCTTCCAATTACTATATGGCTGACACCTGGCTCTTCTGCCGCTGCTTTATGTGTGTGTAAAAGACACTGGCAGACTAGAACACCATTGCTATTTGACTAATCTCGCAAACATTATGATCAAGCTACAAACCAAAGCATATTCCTTCAGCTTGGCTAAGAAGATTAGGATCAGGCCGCTGATCAGGTATGCTGGAGTGGGTTGGTGCATTTAAGGAAGGTGATATGGTTCTCTTTCATGATCAACATGGATTCAGGTGGAAGCATAATCTTGCTAGTATCTGGATCAGTATATTTGAAGTAATAGAGAAAACTGGAGTTGACATATATACTATTAATGATCTTACAAGTGGTCGGATCATTAACCAAGTACACGCAAAGTTCCTCAGACCTTACAAACAATAGGATCTTATCGTCCAGTCAAGGAGGGGGTAATGTTACAATTTTGACATGACTGGACGATAATCTTGGGACAGCCAGGCAGAATCCACCAACATAGTATCAGTTACAAATATTTGAGTGCCTTGAGATGAGGAGATATTGGGATTGACGAGTCTTATCAGATATAATGAGTTTATTGTATTGCCTCTATATAAGGTGATAAGGCGATGTTGATATTTGATGATTATGAACTAAATTGCCTACAAATAGAGCGACAGTTGATTAAGAATAATAATCCAAATTCGAGGAAAATTGGCGGAATATAATAACCTAAGCAATGAGAAATAGTATTGCCTTCAGCTGATGTATATAAGCAAAATGGGCGATTGAGAGAGGTAGGTTTTTTTAGTGCAGACGAGACAGGACAGCGAGGACGCTGTATTTATAAAAAATAAATAGAAGATCTAGTTGGGGCAAATGCTCATATTTTAATATATTCAAGTGCATCCAAAGGACTGACGATCTTCACATCATCTGTCCGTTGTTCAGAGGGCTCAACCTATGTGAATAGCCCAGCGGATCCTAGTGATACCACCCAAAATTATAACAATATTCAATGGTGGCTAAAGTAGGTAAATCCTTAGGTTCAATATACCGGAGGGTACAAAAAATGTACACTATGTAATTATTGACAGGTAACATGATAAAATAAGCTATAGGGTTTTCTCTAGGATGTGAGAGGTAAAGTCAGATTACCTAGCAAAAATGAGATGTTTTCATTTTAGGCTGGATCTGGAATGCCTTGGCAGGGTTAATATCTCTTTGACTG
This sequence comes from Massospora cicadina, assembly GCA_022478985.1. Taxonomy (NCBI): domain Eukaryota; kingdom Fungi; phylum Entomophthoromycota; class Entomophthoromycetes; order Entomophthorales; family Entomophthoraceae; genus Massospora; species Massospora cicadina. The sequence continues at coordinate 39,741 of JAKSZP010017584.1, forward strand.
ATGAATTATCTGCCTTTAAAACTTCTAGTAGATGACCAAAGGGGAATATGTACTTAGATGCGGTTGTCTACTATTACTTGCTCTTGTGTTGGGATTACAAATCGAGAAGGAGCGTATAACGGCTTTCCTTCCTGAGCTTCAGCAGATTGAGGAGCCATTTTTACTTGAGATCCTTCTACATGATACTGATTAAGTATGGAGTTCAGTTATCTTATATGAAACAGATTCTTTTATTGGTATTTTCCTCCTTTGTTACAGGCGTTTAAAGATAAGAGGTACCCAATGTCCATTTATAGATAAATTAGATTTAGATAGTTTAACAATCCTGGATACTCATGCAGAAATTGCGTCCTTAGTAATAAGTCATAACTCCGATCCATAAGAACCACAGAAGGAGCCTTTATGGTAAGCTTCCAAAAAATCAAATGGGAAAGAACAATTAAGCACCAAGTGCTTGGGTTGTATGGTAGCCTGACATTCCATACTAGCATTGTGTCAGAGCTCAGGTGCAACCTTAATTCTTTTGACCAGTTTACAAATATAACTTTCACTGAGGATCAAGTGTAACCGATGTTTTAAACCTTAACTTTGCACACTCAGACTTTCACTCAAGTACTTGAGTTCCCAAATTGAGCTTTAGAGTAAAAAAGGGTGGTTAGCCTGGCAGGGTTTCCTGCTTCCACCCTAGTGCAGGTTTTGTTTAATACAAGTTCGAAATCTGTACTGGCTAGAAGAATTCTTGGTGTTATATCTGTCCTAAGGTCAACCCACCTTGAATACTTTTTTAGAGTAAAAAAGTCATGGGAATACAGAGGGAATAAGAGTAAAACTGAATCACTTTTTTTCAGTAGACATATAGAATGCATTGTTAGAAAATCTGGCTGCTGAAATAATTCCTTAGAAGTAGATGGTTAAGGCTTAGGGCATTTTTCAACATGAAGTGCCTCTCCCTTCATGTTGACGGGGCTTTACCTCCTCATCAGTGATTCTCTTGTAACATTCTCTTACAGTATGCCAGCATTTCCATAGTAAGTGTATTAAATATTCTAATTAATATCTTCTTTTTCTTAAGAGTATTGACTTGTGGGCGTAGATTAGGAAAAAAGTGAGCTTGGAGGCCTTCTGGAGTAGATTGCCTGGAATTTTAATGAGAGCTGCTTTAATGTCCAGGGTGCTTGAGAAGTGCTTCTTTACAGTGCCAATATCAACTGCAAGTTGGGGTGGGATGCCAAGGCAGAAATGACATTAGTAATGGCTTCATAAAAAAGATATGGTCGATGACAACCAATGTCTATGCCTTATAATAAAAATAATTGGAGAACTCAGTTGATGAATCCTAATTTTTTTTGTAGATACCAATTAAGGCCTGCTTCTATAAAGACAGAATATGATTGCTTCTGAACACCTTTATGAAGGCGGCCTTGACTTAATATCTTGTTTTTCTACTCAAGGTGAGGATTCATAATTTCTTGGGAGATTTGACTCAAGCAAGTAGATAGATGCTTGCCTTTCTGTCAATTGGTAGCCTCTTCCATGGCACTTTCATAGACATACAGCAATAAATTAATACTTAAATCACTATCGATGTAAATTCTTCTCAAAAATAAGCTTAAAGTTAGTAGAAAAAGGGTCTGATAGAACGTTAATCCCAGTTGGTACAACTAAATCCAAAAATGAGGACTCAATATTGTATATTAAGAGGATTGCATCTGATCAAGTTGAGCTCTCAAATCGTTGATGTTGTTCTGTAGATCTGTATACTGAGTTATTACTGTGGTAGCGGTGGCTTTTTAGGTAAGTTGCTCCTTGGCTTATAAAATTTAATCTTCTGATTCCATGTAGATCTTAATGAATATTGATTCTCCTTGATGGCCTCAACTTGGCCATTAAGTTGAGTGAGTTGATCATTTAATGTGGGCCAAATTGAACACCATCTATTTAGAAGCTAATTACATTCATGATCCCATCAGCCAAGGCTTCAAAATTATAGTTCTTGTCAAGAGTTTGACATATGATGTCACATTATAGCCATGAGCAATAGCCACAACTTGGTATTTGAGCCAGGTGACTATTCATTTATATTATTCAATCAGGATCAATAAATGTCATTATTGGGCTCTATCACAGTAAGTCCAGGAGGGTGGGGAGACAGGAGGCCCAGCTTCCCATTGCCAGCTGGGGTCCTTTCATTCCAGATGGCCCAGGAGGGATAATATTCCCCGGTGGCCCTGGGGTGCAGGGACCTGGTTAAAGCTAGGAGCCCAATAGATACAGTATCCCCTTGAGGTCCATGGAGCCCGGTGAGTCCTCATGGTCTGGGGGTGCCTTGGTAGCCAGGGTCCCTTTCAGGGACAACAGGGCCTTGCACATCTGGACGGGCTTGCAGTAAGGCTTGCTCAAATTATGTGAAACTTTATCCTAAGTATTATTTGATGGTGGAGATATGATTAAAAAATAATCAGTAGTCAGTATAACCTGATGATAAGATTCAGATATGGCCGCGTTCACTTGGGTTGTGAGTCAATTCTGTAAATACGCAAAGGCTCCTTCATTTAACAAATTCATCTGACATTGTACTTCGTTAAATGAGCCTTGATTTTCTAGAATTGCGGTTTGATTCTCTTGTACAAAGGAGGAAGAAGATTGGTTAAAAGTTGTAGGTGGATTAGTGAAAAGATTGAATAAGGTCTAATTGTCTTATTATTCTTGGTGGTGGAGTCTTGAAACTTTTATAATGCTATAGATGGCAGAATGGACGAAATTGCGTAGGTATTAATCTGTTCTGGTTACCACTTCAGTGGCGGCAAACTAGGAGCTAAGCATAGTTCTCTCAAATGGAGGGAATGGCTGATGCTCTGACCCGGTTTGAACGCCCTTTAGGAACAAAGATACCATTGCGCAGTTGTTGGACAATTGGGCTGATAGTGGCAATTCTTAATCATGTTTGATTTTGTCTAAAAGGGGCATTTCACCTCTTTACTCAGTCATAAATTCAATAGTAGCTGGTACAGGGGTGCCTACTATAAAAAACCATTGCTGAACAAATTGGTAATGCTTCTAACCCGGTATCTTAGGAGTTTCTTGTCCTGTGTTTTTTCATTTTCTTTAATGTCCTCACTCTTTAATGGCAACTTTGAAAACATGGCAGGTAGCACAAGTTTTCTGCCATCGCTATAAATATTAGGTTTGGGGGAAGGTGTGCTTCAAATCAGCATGTAGTTAGATATTGTTATCTTATTAATAAAATAATTTAAGGGCCAAAAACCACCATAATGAGCAAAACTTGCTGAATAACCTCTATAAAATCATAAAAATAGGAAACTTAAAAATTATTTAAGCTAAAAATGTTTAACCAATTTTTAGAAACTTGGTTTTTTCTAGGTGATAGGATTTTTCATGCACGTATGTTCAGTAGTGGAGTAATGACTAGGATCTCCTTAGACTTCAGGCAGAAACGCGTGACGAGATGTCTTTTTCTGTCTCATGGTAATCATCCAGAATTAATAAGGAGGCTTCCTTATAGCCTTGGTTTTAATGACATCTGATTCTCTTTTTCTGTCAGATGATTCAGGGGTGGATGCCTTTGTTAACTTAAAGTTTGAATTGATTCATCAGTAGGTGATGGGGTTTGGGTTCAAAGTTTTCCATTTCATCTTTGTCTGTAGTGTGAGTTCTGACAAACACCATCACTGACACCCTCTCTTTTCTTAAATCTTTTCCTGGAGTTCAACTTCATATTGTAGCCTTATATAAACCTTTATATGTATCCATAAAATCAAGAAAGCTTTAAATGTGATCCTAAAAGCCACATTGAATAAATACCCAGCCTTGGGTTAGGCCCCTCCTTCACCTAGAGTACACTCTAAGGAGAACAAGGAGAAAAACTTGTCTATCTGTTTCTACTGCAAGAGCCTTCAGCTCATAAAAGAAGAATGCTTCAGCAACATGCAGAAGAAGTTAAATGCATGATATTGGTAAAAAAGAGGTCATCATAAATAAAAAGTCTCTTTGTGCTGACAATCACCCTACTATGCATCTACTAAAATCCTTATACTCAACTAGAAGTTTCTATTGGAGAGCCCTGCAACAATGCGCTAAATATGACTTATATAATAAGCTCTTTAAAGCTTTTTATACTTCTGATGAGTCGCCCATGCATCTACCTTACCATTCCATATAAATAGTCTGGTGACTTAATTTGCAGTTAAGGTCCCTTAGATCTCTCGACTCCTCTTAATTAATATTGGTTCTCCAGTGAATATCAGCACTTTCACTATATTAAAATAAAAAAATTCCCATAATCTGCACCACTAAACTTAATATTTTACCGCTGGGCCTCAGTGCACCAGATCAACAGGGGACTACTCCGCACACCTGAAAGTTGAAAAGATTTTGTTAATTACCCCAGCTATAGTCCTAGATAACCCCAGCTATGGGATAAGTTAGGTACCTAACTCCTCCAGGAGAACAACGCATACTCATTATGTGGAAGGATTCCTATCCCTAATTGGTACTCGCATTCCCTTGGTGTTTGTAATGTTCAAGGATAGTAAAGAGCATATAGAGGATTGCACCTGTTTATTGAAGATGGTAAATCGTTTTTTCATCTAAACTACCACATATGAGGTTTGTGTGTAAAACTACTACCACATGTAGTTGTTTGAGATGAAGTAATTACTGTGTATTCACCATAGCCTAACGTGATTCCCCTAGGTTTGCAGGTTATAATAGACACCTGGGTCCACATAAATATTCTTCCAGGAAGCTTTTAAGAGATCAGAGGGGCAGAAAATCCTTCTATATAAAAGGTTCAAACTTTCCCAAGTATTCCTGGCCACTTGTATACTAAAATTAATTTTTATATTGCTGGCAACTTATCTCCAAAATCTCACACAGCTTGACCCAATACTCTAATAGCCTACATACACTTATTACCCACGGATAATATTAGCTGCGTCCATGGGGTTGGAAGCCTTTGTTACTTTGGTTAAAAAGAACCTTCCACTTTGGCTCTAAACAGCTTTAATAGGAGAAAGCCTCACCATAAAACATATAAATAAGGTTGATGAGCACTTATAAGAGCACAATTCTTCTCTCTATGTCCAAAAATAACTTTAAAAAAATGAAAGTATCTACACACAATGTGAAGTTGGGGATGCTTCTTGTATATGCTTGCTTTCTTATTGTAAAAGAAAAGTTTAAGAGGCCCAAGTTACTACTGAGCTTAAGGATTTGCTAACTACAGGATTAATGGTTCCTTCTTGAAGTCCCTGGACATCTCCTCTTTTACATGTCTGGAAAAAAGACTGGAGCCATTGAGTCATTATGTATTATAGTAACTTTATTGCAGTGACCTGAATGGATAGTTTACCCTCCCACAAATTTATGACTCTCTATGATTTTGGAATGTCCTAGTATGATAAGCGATAAATCTTTCCAGCAGATATTGTCAGATTGAATTAGAACCCAAAGATTGATCCAAGTGCGCTCTAATCACAAACAAAAGGCTATTTGGACCAGTTGAAGGATTCATGGGTTATTTGATGCCCCTGTCACATTCCAACTAGCTATGGATAGACTCATAGGTGACTTGAAGTTTTCCTGCATCCTTATAATATCAATAATTTTATCATTTTCTCCAAAACTTTCATTGGTCATCTAGAACACCTTTGTAAGGTTTATTATTGAATTTATGAGACATCAATGAGACTCAAGCCCTCCAAGTGCTCATTATTCAAACCAGAAATGTCACAATCCGATTAATTTAATCATTCCATTTTTATTTCTTTTATATGATATAATTTTTTGAAAAATTACTTTTGGAGCCTGGCGTAACTCCTCATTTTTTTGTGGTGCCAGATCTCTGAGTTGCGCTTCAGTGAGATAATCAGATCTCAAGTTTAGACCTAATTGTACATCCAGAACTTGCTGAACTCCTTGGTGCGTGTCCTTCCTTCTGTACTATTCTTGTACTCCCTACGTTTTTTATATACACCCTTAATTACAGCTGTATACATCCTTAGATTCCCGTTTATATTTGCTTGTCTCGCATGGGCATTTATTTTACTTTAAATAAAATCTTTTGGTCTAAACTTTGGCTTTTTTGCCTTGGCGACTCCAGTGAAGCACCCTCAAGTTTAGTCCATCATAATGGATGTCCTTCCCCCACATTTGGCCAATGTGGCAAATGGCTATCAATTACAATATTTTATTATCTTCTTTTCACGCACCGCCAGTTACCAATATCCCAAATCTGCCATCTGACAAGATGTCTGCCGCGCTCTCACCTTCCATCCTTCTTTCTGTCAGGCCTTATGCAAGTAACACCATCTTCCTTCAGTGCCCCATAACATGTACTTTCCAGTTGTGCCTCCCAATCCACTCCTGTGACTGTGCCCTCCACATGAAGCTCAAAAACAGTGATGTTTTTTGTTTGCCGCCTCATGTGATAGTGGTATTTTTGCATTACTGTGCAGAGCCATGCCAGTGCTGCCAAGCCCTCCATAACTAATAATGTAATGACATTTGTGATTTCCACCGTACCTTTCCTGGGGCATCTGCCATATCCCTTCTCCCATAGCCTTTCTGTTGCCCACCAATGTTTCCATCTTACAAAAGATGTCATGATCCAATTTTTTTTAATATTGTCTTTTCATTTTTAGATATGATCTGTTTTTTATTACTTACTTTTAGAAGCCAGGTGTAATTTCCCCTTCGTCATGAAGCGCCAAATCTCTAGTCCATGAATTGAAGAGTTAATCAGATCTAAAGTTTGGATTTGATGGCACAGCCAGAATTTCACCAAACTTAATGGTGTGCTTCCCTCCTTTTGTCCTGTGATAATTCTCCCGACATTCAGTATATAAGAATTCTTTTTTAGAAAGCATTATCATGAAATTCTCAAATTTTTTTTGGGCTCTCCTCACATAAGCATTATTATCCAGTAAATAAAAGCTTTTGTTTAAACTTTGTTAATTTGTCTTGAAAGTTTCATAAGATCCCTTTAAGTATAGGCGTCATAAAGGATGCCCTTCCATGACATTTAGGCCAATACAATAGATGGTCCTCCATTACTGAAATGGAATTCTTGGGTCACAATGTCACCAAGTGAAGAATACAACCTTTATGTAAAAAAGAAATTGTAATAAAAAGATGACACCAACCTAGACTCTTGGGGACGTATAGGTGTTACTAGATATTGTGAGGTATTATAGGCAGTTTATAATGCAGCTTATGACCTTGCCAAACCTCTGGTGTATATACTACATATTTACGTCCCTTTCAAATGGATCCAGAAAAGAACTATGCCTTTTATCTTTTTAGATGGGCCTAGTCACTCAAAATGGTTTGGGCCATATGAATTTCAATCAACCTTAATACTATTTACTGATGACAGTGATGCGGTCATGGGTTTACCTTGGCCCAACTAGACAAGAAAAAAGTAATAAGCCCGCACTTACTTAAAAACTCTATTAAAGGCAAAACAGAATTACAGAGAATCCAAACAAGTGTGTTTGGCCATACTACTTGTGATTAAGCAATTATGACCCTATTTATATTGGAATTTATCCATATTGTCACTGACCATGCACCACATTAATAGCTAACATATGAAGGATCATAATGGCTATTGCCTGGTGGGATCTCTGACTAAAAGAATTATGACTTTACCTTTGTGTAAAATGCTGGTACAACATAAGAAATTGTGGATGGGTTATATAGGAAGCCAACCTTGTTAGTATTAGTGCTTAAAGAAGATTTTCAACCAATTAGATTGGCTGACCAATTTCTGATATTTGAAAACGATATAAAATAAAAAAAGCTTAAATAAATGTCCAAAAACTCACAAATATATGATGGCATGTTGTACAAACTAAATAATGGAATTTGGTTATATTACATGTAAACCTCTTCTTAACTGATTTCATTCTTAAGAGCACTCAAACATAGGCCATGAAGTGATTTAAAAAATTTGCGAGTGGCTGAGAAAACAGTGCTATTCAAATCATATGCTGAGACTACACAGGAATTTTTAGAAGCCTATTTAATGTTCAGACCAAGATCAGGTGAGCTTTCTTAACCAGCATGAGGTTGTGCTCCTTCTTTGCTATTTAGTTTCATTTGTGTGGATGTCATAGGGCACCTACCCATGAAACACCACGGTCATTTCTATATTATACTTAAAATTGACCATCTCACAAGATGGGTCGAGGACATTTTCATCCCAGCAGCTACTACTAAGGTCATATTCTTATTCTTGCTTCAGTTTTTTAGCCCCTTTAAATGCTCAAAGGGTTTGCTTTTGGACAAGGGGATGAACTTGATTTCCAAAATTGGTAAAAAGCTAACCTCCTTATTTAATACTAATAAGCACTTTGCTGCTTCCTATAATCCCTTACTACTGGGGCAGTATAACGATAATGGTACTTTAGTTTCTATTTCAAGTGGTATTGCAGCCTTGGATCCCATGCATTTAAATTGTTACGTGACATCTGCCCCATTAGCTTATCATATTAGCTATCACTTAATAATTAAAAAGTCACCATACCATGCTTCTTATGGAAGAGAGTTTTGACTTCCAAGAAGTGTCCAGCCTTTAGTGGACTCCACCACACCCAAGACTGCCAAGATAACTATAATGTCGCTAGTCAATGAAATAATCAGGCTTATGTACTCGCCACTTAAGGGTTCATAACAACCATGAAAGAGACAATGCGATCTAATGCTAGTTAACCAGCTCTTCTCATGCTTGTATTAGTGAACTTGAAGTAGTCTACCATATTCACCCTGATGGGTGACCTAAAAAGATGGAAACCTTCTGGATAGGGCCCTATTGTGTGCTATATAGGACTGGTTCCAAATATTCCATTGCTTATGTCATTCAAAGTATGGCATTGAATTGCGTACACACTAAGTTCTTGCACCCAAATGTTCTCATATGACAAAAATTTGATTGGGCAATGTTGGCAATTTGTCAAGAAAAATGGTATGAAAATTCAAGAAATTAAACCAGCAAGCTGTTTTGATCATCTACCTTAAAAATTAAGCCTTCAGGATTTGGATTTTTATTAGATATCCTCTTTCTTTAAATGGGCAAGGATTGGTGAAAGGAGTTTAAGAGTCATATCTTGATTCACCTCTGTCCTGGTATTTAGTATTACAACCCAGAAAGCCTAAAAACAATGGGAAGGTGACGATCCAGAAACCACCTTAAATAGAATGACCAGGGCTAAACCTCCTTACTGGAAGAAAAAGCTCAGTTCCTAAACTTGGAGGACCTAGGCGCCATATTCACCCACAGGTCACTAAGCCATTCTAGAAGTATTAAGTATACTTACTAAATACCTTTATTTAATTTCATCCTATATTAAATATAATTATTCTGGTTTCCTTCAAATACTTACAATTTTATTTATTGTTTTCAGGATAGCTGCCAACAATAAGACCCTGCAGATATGAAGTGCCTCAACATTCCCTCTCTACAAACATTCCGCTCTTTAATGCCATTCCAAAGAAATACAATAATTCCATTCCTTTCTGCTCCTAGCACCCAAATTTTTTTGATTTGGCTTCCTAATATTGAAAAGCTAAAATTCATTATTTTTAAATTGGTCTAAAAAGCAAGGAGTTCACATGGTGCAACAATGTTAACAACCTGAGAAAAGAATAAGACGTAGGGAAGAAACTCTCTACTTAGAACAATATGACCAAACTAGGCCCACACATGTGCAACGAATTTACTAAGATAATCACATATCCACAGCAGGATATTATTTATACCACATAATTGCCAACGGCACGTTTTATTGACGTGGGAGTAAACATAAAGCCAGCAGCATAGGTAGCGCACAAAAAAGGAAGTTATACGTCTATCAACTATTTGAGCAAAGTTCATCAGACAAACCCTGCGCCTCTACAATGTACCATCTTTATAAAATTTGAAAGTGACTATTCTGTTAATCAATAACAAAATAGAGTATCCAAAAGTTGAGATTTTCTTTTTGTGATTTTTAGACAAAAATACTGTAATGCTGATCTACATAAGTGCATTGAGCTACTGAAGACAAAATGGGTGAGTACGTGCTGTTCCATGAAAACCAGGAGTTTATCAAAAAATCAAACTTGTAATTGTATTAGTTGGTCCCCTTAGATTAATGATAAGACGTCCACTGATGCATACACCCTGAAATAAATGATGGATGAGCGCATTGTTAACAAAATAAGTAAAGTTCCTTCACTCTTATTAATGCAGTAATAAATTAAAAAATGAGAAAAGCAATGAAAAAAAAGGAAAAGTACATTAAGATTAATATATATCTTAATATGAATAACATTTCTATTCAACAAGAAAAAAATGATAAAGCTGTAGTACTGTGGGAATTTAGGCTTTTTTGTTGCTCACTGGTGTGTTTTTTGCCTGAGTTACCATAATTTTGCAGGAAATTAGTTTCTCAACTGAGGGATAATTATATTTGAAGGGGTTGATTGACACCAAAAATTAAATTGATAAAAATGTTGAAAGAATAAAAAATAGGGTATTATAGGATTTGATTAATAATATCCTCAGGGTCAAGAAGCAAACTCTATTATAATTTTGAGGCTTAGTATTTAATTTGTGTCAAGGCTCAAAGCTCAGATTAGCTAGTAATACCCAGATTAGTAACATTAAGATTCAACCTATCAGAGCTCATGAAAATTACCACATTTGGATGGAATGATCAATGGAGAGGTGATAGCAGGTAGAACTAATCCGTGGGGCAAGATTATAATATTTTTTACCCAATTAGTGGACAGTAAAATATTTGCACCTTGCCGACCCCTTCTAACCATATTAAAAAGGTTCAGTAGCTGCAATATAAGTTGTACTAAATTTGAAGTGGGTTGGGGAGGAACCTCCAATGGACTCCCCAAATTTCGCCACACATTTGGTGCAACTTGAAAACCCAAACTCATGCTATTTGCCTTATATGCATTAGTAAAAGTGTTAACCCGATTTATGTGTTCCACCAAGAATCAACCAGGGTTTTTTGGCCAAAATTTTCGTTAATTACCTCCAAACCACTTTTTTTAAAACATCAGACTATTTATTGTCTGACTTTACTCACTTCAAGGGTGATAGGGGGAATAAGGTCACAAGAACTGTCATGCACTTGGTTAATGGTAATTCCAGAAGCAAGGATTTTATAGAATACTCATCCCTTCACTTATAGGTGATAACGAAAGGCCCTTACCAGATGGACTCAAGCTTTTTTTTTCTTCTAGGAATGATGTTGTTGTCATAGTAGAGTACTAAGTCGGACACTTGGAAGGAATGGAGTGGTGGACAGAGCTCATTTGCTGCTTGGCCCCTTTAGTGACAGTTTTCGCTAAATTAGGCATTGCCTCAGACTGTAACTGGATTATGTACTGCGGCAACTTCTTCATGGCTTAATCCAGATCATCAGCTCTGCTAAGAAAACATCTTTAGCTAGTAACGCAGGCACCCCAGGTTCTCATCGATACAACACATGGAATTGAGACATCTTAGGGATCTGGTGGTAACTGATATGATAGGCCATGAAAGCACTGTGTAAGTAAAGATCCCAGTGAAGAGGGTCTGAGTTGGTCATTTTCCAAAGTATAGACCAGGGTCCCATTCACTCTTTTGACAACATCATTGGTAGATGGGTTATAGGGAACCAATAAGAGTTTTTGTGCTTCCATGGGGGTGGAGAGGAGCTTTACCACTCAGGAGATAAAGTTTTTACCATTGTCACAAAGGAGGACCTGGGGGCAGCCATGTAACGTGAAGATATCTGATGTAAAAAGGAGCAGTGGCTTTGGCAGTCTGATCAGGGAGAGCCACAGATTTAACTCATTTGTAAAGTAATCAATCTCAATCAAGATGTAACGATTACCACTGGTGGTCTTGGGTAGAGGACCTACCACATCCAAGCTTGTGGTGTAGAAAGGATGTTGGGGCTTTGTGGTTGATAATGATATTAGTCTTGAAGCTGATTGTTTTTTAGGTCAGGCAGGCATCCAAGACTTCAATTAAGGTTTATATGATCCCCTCATAGTAGTACTGCTCTTTTACCCACTTGTAGGTTTTGCATACTCAATCATGCCCCATGATAGTGTGAGACTCCAAGATGACAGGTACTCGCTTTGACGGCCAGAGATAGGGCAACTAATTTACTCCTACTTTACTATACAACTTTATACTCTCCACCTTTGTTTTGTGGGAGTGCCGTGCAAGAATCTTTTGTACTGGTTCATCTTCATCAGCCCACGCGTCAGGAGTCATTAAGAGGTCATGCAACATATTGCTTCGCTTTTGTCAAGGTGAAGGACAAGCAGCCATGTCAACTCATCAACGTTCATATGATGCATCCCAGATCAATGTTCAATGGTCATATGGTAGTGCAGAGCTTAAGAGCCCAGAAAGCCAACCGGCCAGTGGGATCTTTCAAATTCTGCAACCACTTTAAGTAAGCGTGGTCAGTAACTACTTTAAACGATGTCCCATATAAGAAGGGGTGATAGTATTTCATGGCGAGTAAGACAGTCAAGCACTCCTTCTCAGTTGCGCTGGAATTACGCTCAACTTTGGAGAGCATCTTGCTGAAGTAGGACGCAGGATGATCGACCCCATGCTCATTTAATTGAGCAAAGATGGTTCCAACAGCAAGTTGGAGGCATTCTCAAACAAAATAAGAAGCTTGTCATAGTCAGGGTGACGGAGGATTGATCATTGTTTCAGCAACGTTTTCAGAATTTCAAATGCAGATTTTTGTTCAGCACCCCAATGGAAGTGGGTTTTTTTAGCCAAAAGACATACATGGGGCTCACTGAGCTGGGTGAGTTTGGAATGTTTTGATTATAGTACCCCATCATGCCCAAAGATACCTATATGTCGCAAAGGGTTTTGGACTTAGGAATTTTAGATATCTCTTCCACCTTGGCTTGGAGGAAGAATCACATCTTGATAGATAGTATGCCTGAGGAAAGCCCACTTCTTTTTGAAGAAACTACATTTGGATGGCTTCAGCTTGATTTAGATGCCCGCAACCGTTGAAAGACTTCTTTTAGGTGCGTGAGGCGCTTCTTGAAGGTCTTAATAAACTGTGATGTCATTGAGATATACAATTACACAGCTCATATTGAGATTCTGAAGAATATGATCCATCTCCCACTGAAAAGTGGCAGGCGCATTTCATAACTCCTGGTGTAACCAAGTGGGTTGAAATAGGCCCTCACTACAGATAAGCCACAATTCTCCTGAACCTGTGGAGAAAGGTCCATCTGCCATTACCCAATAGCCATGTCTATGGCAGAAAAGAACTTGTAACCAGAGAGTTAGGCTTAAGCGTCAAAAATGTGGGGGATAGGGTAGCTGTCCTTTTTGGTGATGTTGTTTATCTTAAAGTAGTCCATAACTAACCAATGACCTCAGTTTTTTCTTTATAAGTAGAGGAGAGGTGACCAAGGGCTTTGAGATGGCACCAGCAGCCCAGCGTCTAGCATCTGTTTGAGCTCTATTCTCATCAATAGCTCCCCAATTCTTGTTTTGCACTAAGGGTTTGGAGCGGATAGTGCGAGCTTCTTTATATCAATAGTGAAAGTCCAACCCTTTAAGTTCCTATAGTCGGTATTGGAGGTATAGAAGATATCGATATAGTTCTCAAGTAGAGTGTGGACCTTGTCAAGCTCCGCTGGCTTTAGTTTATTAAGAGATATGAACAGTAGGCAAAGTACATATTGACTGGCCGGTGGGTAAGCCCATATTAGTCATAGACCCAATACAGTGGACTTGCTTGATGTCCTCAATGGGTACCTTCAGACCTTTTCTGATCTCCTGATAATTTTTACATGACCATGTCCTTCTTGGTGAGATTCCCTAGAAGGAGATTAATAGGTCTTTGATAATCTGGGTCTAGCACGCCTGGCAATACACGGGGCTCTAGTGGGTTAGCACCACTAATGCTGATTAGGTGAAATAAAAAGTTTTGGGGGATTTGTAAGGTAATTTTAGTGTCAACTACCTGCTGTTCGCCCGCTTTGATTACTCCCTTTTGAAACGCATAGAAATGTTACCCTCTAGGGTATACACTGATTGAGGCAACATTTTTGTATGCCATCCAGCCGTGGTGTAATGTAGGGATAAAGAGTAAGAGGGATACTAAAATGCGCAAGAATAATCCTTTTTATTAAGCTCATCATTGGTCAAAATCAGAGGAGACTCATAATTAAGCAAGTAGATATCCTTGCTTCAAGTTATTAATATCTTCATATTCAAGAATGAACTGGGTAACAATGATTAGATCATAGGTATTATTGGCCATGGTCACCACTGAGGTTGACAAGATGAGTTTTCCAAAAAAATTTGCAAAGAAGATTTGGCTCCTATAGCCTGGGTATTAGCAGGACCAGCTGTTTCAAATTCCTTGTGTAGTCAAGGTATGGGTCCAACTTAATCTTTTTAATGAGTTTTGTTGACACCACGTTCACCAGGGCCAAGTGTCAAGGCTAGCCCAAACCGCACTCCATTGAAAACGATATCCACTTTGGTTTAGGTTCTACCCAAGCTAGGGGAAAGAGTGATGACCTCCTTTAGACGGAGAGTAGAGGCAAGTCTTTTGGTTGTTTCAAGATATATTACTTGTATAGCCTGTAGGGTATAAACATACTGGTTGGATCAGATCAAAGTGGCAATGAGCTGATCAGCATTACTGGCAGTGTCAATGACCTCAAAACCCCTCAACACTTGACAGAGATAAGTTTGACGGGATAATCTAAACATATCCACTCTCTCCAGTTTTAACCTGGCAGGTACCTCCACCTCGCCTGGGGCTACTAAAACATAATGACCAACATATTTACAACCCCATTCAGACATGTCATCGGAGTGTTATTGATGCACATATGGGATTCCATCATTTGTGAGACAAGTTCTGGGCTTCCTTATGACATGATAGGTTCCTAGATTGCTCCTCCAACTTATTAAATTTTGGGGGAGGCGTTGGAATTGTAATGGATTTGACTTTTGCCTTAGAAGTTGCAGACTTGGGCTGCCCCATGACTGCAAGTTTTGAACTAAGGGAAGCCTCAGGTGAGGCTGAGGGGGATAAAGATAGCGTCTTTGTGGGACGTGACAATTAAGGTACTTTGGAAAGCTGTTCTGACAAAGGAGGGGAGCAAAGCAAAGAGTTAGCTAACTTCACCAGCTGAACTTTAGGAGCTGAAGATGGAGGGAAGTACTTCCCCATCACTGGTAGTATTTCTGTCTAACTACACATGAAGGAGGAGGACTTCGTTGTTGCAGCTCCGCAGGTGCATATTTTAAAGCAACAACTATAGAAGCTGTTGGAGGTGTCAGAGTTGATTCTCGCTTTGGAGCTCTTTTCATAAGCACAAGTTCATGAAAGTCAGTCACTGCTAGCAGAGCCTCTATGATATTCTTTACAGTTCAGAAGGTGCGCTTGATTGCATAGATATGCATTGCTTAATAGGAATAAGACGCCAAGCCAGCCACGATAGCAGCAAAAACATTGTTGAGAAGAGAATTTGGGCAAGCAACAGAGGTTGAGTTTTAAAGAATCGCTTAACAAAAGAGGGGATCAATTCTCTCTTACAGGTTAAGGCATATAAATGCATGTTTTTGCCGTTGTAAACTCTGCTTGGAACCAATTTCTTTTATCAGCGCTTGTTTAGCCTCCGCCCATGTGGTAAGTGCGGCCATATTGGGATCAAGATCTCCTGGGCCATATGACTTAAGCAAGGAAGGATATTTTTGAGTTTTTGCCGGTCAGTGGCTCTTTTCATCGCAGATTTATACATAAAGAGGAAGGATGCAATACTGCACTCACCCGTGGTAAACTTATCCTTGAAAGGGGGTTCATGAATGGTGAGAGAGGCTCCATAAAGGCCTTGAGAGGGGTGCAGCTCAAGCTTTTCAAGTCAGGAGAACACACTAGTTAGCTGTTGTTATGCGGCTATTCTGGACTCATTTACAGATTACACCACCATCTCCATTTTTAATAAGATTTTTTGCGGTGTACATGGACTCCTGTAGTAAACACCACTTTTGGGAATATAGCTTTTTTTGTTGCTCACAGGTGCATTTTTCTCCTTAATTACCACATTAATTTGCAAGAAAATTAGTTTCTCAACTGCAGGATAAATCAATTTGAGGGGGTTAATTGACCACTTACAATTAAGTTAATAAAACACTGAAAGAATAAAATGCTGGTTTTTATAGGACTTCATTACTAAGATCCTCAGGGTCAATAAGAAAACCCTTCAATAATCTCAAGGATTAGTATTTAATTTGTGTCAAGGCTCAATATTGGTATTAGCTTATAATGTCCAAATTAGGGAATATTGGGATTTAACCTATTGGAGCTCTTGAAACTTTCCTTGTTTGGATGGGTTGACCAATGGAGAGTCAGTAGCAGTTATGACATATCCGTGAGGCAAGGTTTTAATATATTTTACCCAATCAATGGGTGTGAAAATAGGTGCACCTTGCTGGACCCCTACCAACTATATAAAAGGTGCCAGTCTCCGCAGTGTAGGTTGCACTAAATTTAAATTGGGTTAGGGAGAACCTCCTATGGATTTCCCTGATTTAGCCACATAGTCAGTAAAATTTGATTACCCAAACTCAGGCTAATTGTCTGAGATGTATTATTAAAAGTGTTTCCATATTTGATGTGTTTCACTGAAAATTGACCAGAGTCTTTTGGCCGATAATTCTCATTATTACCTCTAACCATTCTTATTAATACATTAGATTTGTAATTGTCAGACAAGTACACCACATGTTTGCCCCTCTTCTTTGCTTTTAACTCATAATCATTTGATAAAAAAATTCTCAGTTTATAAATAATGCAAGTATTTATTAGAAATGTGATTTCATTCCTAATTTTTAATTTTGCATTGCACCAGCAACCCTTACCATTTCAGGGTATAATAGAATGAGGAAGTATTTTGATGGAGGTAACTTATTCTTGAGTTAAACGAAGATGTTAAAAATTAGTGTTATAAAACAATAAGCCAAATGACTGTTAATTTAGCAAAATTATAATTTTTTCTAGTCCAGCAATCTAAATAACCTATTAGACATCAAACCTCGATAATTTATATACTTTTACCATTATTTAAAGTGGTTAACACTTTATTAATTACAAAGTTATAAAACTATTCTAACATCAACCTAATATAATATAATAATTATGAATGCCTATTTCTAACAGAGATTGGTTATCTGAATAATTACAACACCAAAAATTAATGTCATTAAGTCAATAGGATTTTGGCGCAATTTACTGCACCCACATTGGAGATAGTTAAGATGTAATAAGTTCAACCCTAAGGCAATAACTAAGCCAATGCTCAATAGAACTCTAACATAGATCTAGAGCACCCAGTGGGGTAACAGTAGTGATTTAAAAAGCTTTGGTATTAAATTTATTAAGACAGTAAGAAAGACCAAGCAGTGCGGCTCTGATGTTTAATACTAGAAGAGTAAATATTGAATATCAGTTCTGAGCTTAGATTAAGAAGCGTAACAATGACTTTTTAATAAATACTTCCCCCTTAATCAAAGAAATTATTAATCCTAAATTAGAAGAATACCAATCTTCATAATTTTATCCTGTTGCATTAGTGTTTTATCAAACTTTATGCACTTGTAAAATGATTTTCTTACAGGCACTAAAAGCCCTTATTAAACAGGGCTCAATTTCCCAAAAAGTCCAGGTTGGTGTTTAGGAGGCTGAGAGCATTTAGCTGGTCCTTATGAGGCGGAATATCACTAAGCAAGCTAAGGTGGCGTACAATATATATTGGTCTTTGAACCAGAGACGGTGATATAGTGATAATGGTGATGCCATGATAGATTAAACAGTATATTAAAATACACTAGATGGCATTTTATAAAGAAAAATAATGTCTGTGCAATCTCTTTCTTAATAAAAGTTTGTTATCATTCAGGTCCACGTTGAACTGCCGCCATGTACCTTAAGGAAGTTCAGAGTTCTCTTTGAAATTTTTTGTGAATCCTTAAAACTAAAGATATATTAAAATACCCATATATAGTGCGGTGGAGACTTCATGAAGTTTATCATTGCCTACAAATGAATTTACAAGTATTTGAAAGAACATCCAGCACCTAATTTAGAATTTGTTAGCATTATATACCATCAACATACTTTCTATGTACAAGCCATCACGTACTGCCTCCATGAGTACCTTTTAACATTTCTTCTCGTGATCAACGGAAGAAGCCTGAAAATTATTACCAATGAACCTGATATTTACATTTGCGACTCTTATAAAATAAAGTGGTCATATTTTCCTGTCACTAAAAACTATGAGGTGATGGTTAATTTACCCTCGCTTTTCGCGCTGGTATAGTCACTTTTATCTACAGCTCTCTGTTATTATTTCATCAAAAAGCGCATATATTGTTTACTTCAGGGGATCCTGGAGCCATGTCACTTTGATAAACAGGGAGGTGAAATGAGGATAAGCTAATTTTTTTAAAACCTGGACTTGGATCCCAGCGAGGCAGCCTGTAGTAAGGTATAAGTTCATTTAATACTAGATTAGGATGTAATATCTTCATGGGGTGTTATACTCTAGTCATTCCACCCAAAATCTTACTTTTCTCTTGGTTTATTACCAGAACATATATATTAGACCCTCTTTGCACAGCCCAAAACGTCTTTGCTGTAATATATACTCATATCAATAACTAACGGATACATGGAACAATCTCATACTATGGTGCGGGTTCAAGAAGAGCAATAATTCCAATAATTATGGAAGAGCAGAAGGCAGCATTTCAACTATAGAGATTAGATAAAATTCATAAATCATTATGTTATTTGTCTATCTTATATCTCTTTTCATTATAGGTTTTTGCTTTTCCTTTTCATTAATACTTTTTTATTTTTCCATTTTTTCATTTACATATTTACATATTTTTAAGTAGTACAAATTGACAATAAAATGCTAGTTGGCGCAGGAGGTGAGAAGGTATCTAAATCAGATGGTATGTACAAGTGGTAAATTTTTTAGGGAAATGTTGTAAAGCAGATAATCCTACTGAGACTTAAGAGTGATAGTATAAAGTTATTTTATGGAAGCTTAGTATTGCTTAAAGAATAGAGTCCATGATAGTCAGTGATAAAGACTAAATCTTCATAATTCAGTGTAAGAAGCATAGCACATTAAGCTACCACTTAGATATAGACTATATGACAGGTCCTAATGATCAATACTTCATCTAATTTTGAAGAGCTAAAAGACGTAAGTGAGCGTAAACATATATATCTTTTAAAGGTACTTTGCTATGTTTAAAATAAAATAAATTATCACATCAAGGTGGGTTGACAGCCATATACTATCTAAAATGAGGATACCCAGAAAATTGGAATGTAGTCTAATATTTAAGAAGGAATAGTGGAAAACAAGCGTTTCAGGAGTATAAGTAGTTAGCACAAGTTTTTTTCTCCTCCTAAGTATTATTAACCGTTTTATTTGTCCATTTTTTAGTATAATAAGGTATAAAACCTTGATTAAAGACCATTAACATATCTAATCTATCTTAATGAAATTTCTGTGAAATTAATACTCTTTTCTTTTTGGGAAAAATATGAGAATCCATGGGAGTCAATAATATTTTGGAGGAAAAAATTGTAAGTGTGCCTAGCTGTTGGAGAGGAGATACCATTAACACTTAGTTAAGTGATCAATAGCTATATCAAAGTATGTTTCCCTATACTTGTCTTATATCTTAGGAGAAATACAATTAATTCATTTCACAGAGTGTGAAAGGTATGTTATGTTGCAGAAGTTGATGCTTTAAGAGATGAGTGTCAATGGTTCAGACACAAACTGTAATATGTAGACATATACATTGCATCAGAAGGCATACCACCTTTGAAGATTGACTGAATTAGAATTGTAATATATATTATAAACTAATATAATATTCAAAAACCTTAAGACTATATTAAAAAGACTTTTTCTTTCCACTTGAGTTCACTTTCAAGCAATTTAATTAAGTAATAAGTTTACTTTACCACCGCCATCTGGCCACGCTCTTTTACAATATGTCCACAGATCAGCCGCCTGCTGCTCCAATGTGGGATGCGGTGCTTCACCACCTAGCGTTTTCTGCCCTGCGGGCAAATGCATTCACATGGAGTTGAATAGTCCGTCATCTTTGCCTGGCTGTTTTATCCCCCCATAGGATTTAGCGCTCCACCTGGCACTATCTACCCTTATCACCCCAATCCTCTCACCCTCCCTCAATCCACAATCCAATTTTGCCTCCAAGTTGACTACAGGCATTTATTCCCGTATGCTGACAAGGCAATTATCATATTGGCCATCACTGCATTTGCACTGGCAGCTTTATTAATTTCCGCCCTTTTAAGGGATATTTTGATATTGGAAACCTAACGGAGGAGGCTGCTGCAGCAGCAGCTTCTACTCCCTTATTTTTAAAAGTACTCCCATCCCTACTACCCAAACTCACCTGCCACCAGATACCACGATGGTGGTGTTCTTTGCGTCCCTCCCTTCCCACCTCCCACCCCAAGTTTTGTATGATTAGCTGATGGTAGGGCTTATTATGTATAGCTCACAGCCCAACCTCATCTTTACTATTCCCTCTAGTGCGGAGTGCTTTGCTGGCCCTCACATAAATGCCACCATTATCCCACACCACCCTCCATAGCCTACCAAATCCCCCATGCTTGTATTGCAGCAGTGCCTGAGCACTTTTTTTGGGCTTGGGTGGATAATGGTCGCCAAAATTGTCCTCTCTGCTTTGAACTTGACCATTTCTAAAATCCTGCCCCTGAGATACTTCCTCTGATTCAGCTTTGGATCCATATTCAGTGGGTTCCAAATGGGGCATTTTACTGCCCCCTCCCACCCAACATTCTCATTTGATGGGACAGAGTGGGAAATTGATCCCCACCAAATCAACTACCCACATTAACCACCCAATTCTACTCTCACCAATCATAGTCAGGCTTGGACCACTATTCGCTCCCAAACAACACATTCACCCCCTACCACCCACCCAACTCATAATGCCACTATTTTCGTGAACCAGAATATGGGACTTATTGGCAGAGATTGATGAATCAGGTAACATTATTATGAGTGAGCAAACTGATCAACCTCTCAGTTAGTTCAATTATGGTCAAGCTGAATTTTTCCTTTCTGATTTTGATGATACCCCACCCCCCAAACTTCACTCCTAAACCCAATGCCATCCCCTATCAAAGTGACTACCAGCTCACCTTAGCTGCGGTGGCCTCTCCCCAGTGCCCAAACCTATGCAAAGCAGTGGCCAAATCAGTGGCCAATACAAACAAGGGCTGCCCACACTCTACTTCCCCCTGATTTCCCTGAATCTTCCTGAAGCAATATCTCAAAATTATTTGATGATGCCAAAGCCTTTGTCATGCATGTCACTAAACTAGCAGATTTTAGCCCATCTGCTAAAATCGCCCACCAGAGTATCTCCAATTTTGCCCAACTCCCCAAAGCCCACATTCAAGCTGAACTTCACTTAGTAGAATTTGTTGAATATGTATATTGCACTAGTCTTGATGAGTAGGTGTAGAACTCATAATACACTGTCATCCACCCACACTACGATGTTGCCCCTAACGCCCTGGCTCTCCGCTTTAGTCTGTCATAACCAATTTGACATAGTCATGGCAAACTTGTCTGCAGACAATCTGCTTGACCCCCCTCACCCTCAGACATGGTAGGTTAGCGGTTTCTACTCCCCGCCTGGTTTTTTGTTTTTATTTTGTCTTCCCAATTATTCTTTCAATTAGGCTATTTTATTTTGGTTTTTGGGTCGTGGTACTGTCTGTCCCCTGGTCAGCATACATCAAATAATTTTAAATTCAAACTTAAAGTCTATTTTATTATATCATATACTATATCTAACCATTTTAGATATATATAGTTATTTCTATCTACAAAAAAATCTAGAGTCATGGCTCTGAATTTTTACTCAATAATATCTGATTGGTTACCATTATTAGGGCTTATTAAGTAAAGTCAAAATTAGTTTTTTGTGTCAATTAGATTAAAATTCAAACTAATTTTTAATTAATATTCATACTTATTGGCACCTTGCTTTCATATTAGAAAATTTATGGCTTACCCCTTTTGAGACAGTGTTGTGTTAAAACTAATTTCTTATATAAGCAGGAATTTCGTAACAGAGGTCACGCTGGGTGTTTAGAAGTATATTTCAGATGTGGAGAAAATCTCCAGTGTGTAGGATCTTCAAAGCGGAGAAAAACCCATACACCCTACTCATGAGCCCCTTGTAAAGTAGTGGGATAGGGTGGGAGTTAGCGCGAAGATGCAGTTAGCAGTAAGATAACTCTATTTAAACTATTGAATTTGACAAAAGAAGAAAATTATGTATTGCAACTTAGAAAACAAAAACATAAATTTTGTATACTTTTTGTCATATTACATCTAAGAATTTTGATTATATTGATCTGGAAGATCATAAGGCAGGACGCCATAGTAACTGTAGTGACAAGTGAACATAGCCTTTAATTTAGTTTTTGGAATTTATAATAAATGAGCACCATCTTTTAGTTTATTATCTCCATATGACAAGAAACTGCAACTCTTGTTTTATCTAAGGAACTAAGACCCAGCTATAGAGGGTGAACTAAAATCTTTAACACCATCTAGAAATATAGTTCATGGAATGACTGGCAGCGTTTTCTCTCCAGAATTAATATTTAATAATCTGTAAGATTTCTTTATGCTAAAAGCGATGCAAAAGTACAGACATAGGTGAGTCAATTATTGTCAACTTTCTTAAAAACACAGCATTTTGTGTTAAGGTGCTCTGAGGGTTTACAAACTCCTTAACTTTGAGGTGGTCCTTCCTCCCACCTCTTAATTTTTACCATTTTTTAATTATAGTTCTGTGATTTTGGAAGCAGCCAGAGGAGAAAAAAGAAACCATTAAATTTTAATTCTTGGTTTCACGTAGTATATTACATAAAGTTTTAGTTATGAATATTAACAGCTCATCTATCCATTTGACCTTTCATGAATCTTTGCAAAGGTTAGTAATTTCAGAGCTATAGGTTGGTTGATAGTTATTTTTTACCTTTAAGGTAAAGACGAAATTTTTGTATACTATAAGTAATTTAGACATTCACTCTCAGGTATTAGGTAATTTTGCATAATAAGATATATGGTATAAAAGTAAGATTATATAAAAAATGTCTAGTTTCACTTTTTTGAGATTATACTTCATCTGAAAAAATAAGACTACAATATATATGATACATTTAAGAATTGCTGCAATTGGGGCAGACTTGTACAGAAGTTTTTTGACTTTTTAAGGAACTGAATGCTTTCTGAAAAGATTTATTAGGCTTATAAAGTGCCTTTTAACTATAAAACAATGGTTAGACATTTTTTAGATTCTAAAGCTGAAGAACTAAAAGTATCCACTATACTTAAAGTAAAAGCACTATTTTGAATATTGCCATGTTCTATTTAGTAAAGAAGCAGTGAATTGTAGAGAATAGGCGATAGTTCTTATAATGATAATATCACTGAGAAACTTAATTTCCTTATTATAAAATTGTAACTTCCTAGGGTTGAGCTTTCTTGCAGTCTTTTGATGTTTATAACGCAAGATAAATCAAAAATATTTATCTTAAATTGTCAAAAAATAAATATCTATATCACTAAGGCAATCTATGCTACAAATAAGTCATATTTCTTTAGATATTATATCCATCAAGCTTTATAAGGTTCTGGGAGCATTGGATAGCCCTTCAGGCATGTGAGTAGCCTTGTGAAACCATCTCTTATTATAAAAAATCTTTCTTTTTAGCTAAAAATTTATCTGCCTATATTTTAAAACAAAAATTGGCTGAAAATTATCTCTTTAAAAACAACATAAGATGTCAGGATTCTGTAGGAAAGTATCAATTTCTATATGACAGAAAGCTTGATAGCCAATTAAATCCAGGTTTATCTACATTTTTCAAATAATTAGTTAGTAGGATAGCCCAGGGAGAGATTTTAGGAAATAGTATGCTTCCATCGGGCAGCTTTTTAACTTATAGAAAATCTATTTACAGCTATATAATCAACGATAAGCAATCTGAGATAAAAAGAGTATATATGCTATCATAATTATGGTATACACCTTTGGCACAGACGATGTCTTTGTCTCAAGGACATATAAATCCGCAAATTTATTTATAAGCTGCAGAAAGGTCTTTTTCTAGACAATATCTAGTAGCAAAGTTTTTTTATTGTGGATGACTGAACAGATTAAGCATTCTTCTGGTTGCACAAGTAGTTTAATTATAATAACAATGAACAAAGAGCATACTTTACCTTGTATAAATTTCAGTAAATTTTTTTTGTAAATTTTAAATCACTCTTAGCAAGGAAAAGCTTCTGGAATGGGTTTATAAGAAGATTTTTCTTTACTAAAATTGGCTTGCACTAGATGAAAATACGTAATTGAAGTCTAATTATGAGAAGGAAAAATATTTTGATATAACCTTGTAGCCTGAGATGTGTAATGTTTTATTTAATTGCAATAACATATTGAGATTTATATATATATAAAAAACGGTCATAGCCTCAATAAGAATTGGATTTTAAGTTTAGCTGATTTGTAAGCTATCTATATGATTATTGTCATTTCTAAAAAGAACTGCAGTTACTCATAAAGGACATGCAATAGCTTTGTGCCAGCTCACATCAAATTTTTCTGAGCATCAACTTTCTCAATACTTTGAGGCGATGAACACTTCTGGCCTCATTAACAAAGAAAACCCCCAATTATACCTCCTTATGCCTCATGTTGCTGATGCTCCTACCCCAATGCTATCCGCCATGGTCCGCCAGCTAAAGCAGGCGCTGGACAAAAGTTCCTCAAAGCCTCCTCGCCATCTGGTATGGCTTCTTAGGCTGATAAGCTAGGAGCTATAATAAATATTTTTTAATTTATG
This sequence comes from Massospora cicadina, assembly GCA_022478985.1. Taxonomy (NCBI): domain Eukaryota; kingdom Fungi; phylum Entomophthoromycota; class Entomophthoromycetes; order Entomophthorales; family Entomophthoraceae; genus Massospora; species Massospora cicadina. The sequence goes on from JAKSZP010017584.1 coordinate 64,775, forward strand.
ATAATCCCTTTGTTTGTCCCATTTGCGGATAAAGATGCGTGGCGGCTCCCCCTTTTGGGTTGGGCACCACAAGTAATTAAAAAGACATGCAATAGTAAAAAGCATCAAGAGAAACTCTAAAGTTGTGTATGCGGGAAGTAACAATGCTATTAATGAGAAAGGAATGGCCAAAGAAGTCTAACTTTTTTGGAGATTGACAATATTTAAAATTTTGGTACTTGAAAAATATGCACACTAGCATTACATAAATGTCTGTCTCTATGATTTTTTCAGGGGCTTAACAACTGAACTTAAAACTTAAGTATATATATTAATAGGTGCCAAGCGCTTATACAAACTTTGGCCTATTTGGGTTATTGTTCCAAGCTTATACTATATTGAGTTAGCATGGAACACTATAATTAAAAGGATGATAGATTAAACTTATTTTTTTAGTATATGGACAACTTTTAAGAAAAAGAAGGTTGGTATCTACCCAAGTAATTTTTCTCCTAAAGATAAACGTGAGCTATCTAGGGAGGATTTGATGTTAGTCAACTTAGTTTATTTTGTTAAACTGAGGAATTTTTAACTTCTTCATAGGGAATAATTTTAGAGGATGAAATAAGTTTTTGGAATGTCTTTTGGAGTTTCATTTCACTTTTTATTAGGGTGCTAACTTTCTGTAGTTTAGGTTAATTCACCAAGCTGGTCGCACAGGATAAAACCCACTGAGTAATAGACAAGCAATATGATAAATATGGTCCTCAATAAATAATAATAAAGATTAAATTAATCAGGAGCTATCGCCCCATCAAAACCCAGTTTATTCAATATATAAAATAATGGACTACTTCTGCCAACCCTTTTTCCTCTTTATTCTTCCAAAAAAGGCCCCCTTTTTCATACTCACGCTCAACTCTTAATCCTTGGGATTCCTAATCAATTTTAACCAATCCGCTTAGTAATTTCCTATTTGCTACATTTTAGGTGTTTCTTTCTATCATTGATGTTTCAGTGGAATTCCTTCAATTCGCTGAACTATGAATACTCTGATCAGTTTTGCCTCACATCAACATAATCTTCTGCTCGATCTTGAGGCTCACCTTGAATCATAAATTATGATCTTCCAGATATATGACCTATTGTCCAGTAATAAATTTCTCAACTTTACCCCCCTTGACTGTATGATAAGCTCATATTTCTTGTAGCCTTGTGAGGAACTTCGCTTATACTTGGTTGATAATCCAACCACTTCATGGGTTCCTTA
>JAKSZP010017585.1:0-65894 GCA_022478985.1 Massospora cicadina
GGGAAATCTTGACAATGGGTGCTGATAGAAATAGTAATAGTAAATTTATAAATACTAATACAAGCAGGATTGATTATCCTTAGCTTATAGTCACTGGTAATCTTAAAATTTGATATACTTTGGGAATGATCCCCTTTAGTTTGAGTAAGTAGCGAACAGGAACCACTTCATTTTGATTGGAAGCACTTCCCATTATGCTCAAAAAATGGCAGAGGCTGACATGTGCCTCTCACCACCCAGGGCGATATGGCCCATATGGTTGATGAGAGGTAGGTCACGGCGTACCACCTGAGAGTTGCAGTTCCTCTCCCAGCATTATCTTCCTCTGAGCTGGTGAAAAGCATATAGATGTTTTGCCAGGAGGTGGTAAAAGTGTGCAATAAACTACAATTCTTCCGAGATCCCACCATCATGTAAATGTCACACCTACCCTCAACTAGTATGGGGGTGATCAACCTCTTCCCCACCAAATGGGTCCAGCATTATGTGGCTTGGCCCTGGGTGCAACCTGCCATCTGCCCAAAACGTTGCCACCATAGCAAATTTATGCATGCAACAAAACAAATTAAACTTGAGTAACGAGCTAAAAACGAATTTGGCTAAGCAGTCTATACCCATGTTGGTCAAAAATTAAAGTTGGGAACCCAATCCAACAGCTTGGTTCATATTTATTCATGATGGTAGTTGCACAAATGATGCAATTTTCCTCAGCGATCTTATAAACAGCAGTCTCCAACAGGTACTGTTGTTGCTCCATTTTCTTAAAGTTCCCTTTTTTAAATAAAACTTGATAAAAATTTAAAATTATAACCTAAAGTGCTTATTTTAAAATCAAAAAATGCTATGATCTCTTGTCTATTCACCCCCTGGCTGGCCTTCATGGCTGGTTTACTCATTCTTAACATAACAATTTGGGAAGCTGTGCCTGCGGTATTCTTGCTTGGGTTCTGGGTGGTAATTCACCCAGAGTTTTAGGTCAGTCTTATTAAGATTATCAGCATGCTCCATGACAACATGGAGTGACTCATAGCTCTGATCCTCTCCATCTCACCCTTTGGGTAGGATGTCACTAAGCTTTCCTGAATCATCACCCAACCACTTTCCAGTTGGCAAATTTAGCCCAATCCTGGGCCCCATTGGCCAGGCGTTCAGCCTTGAATTCATGCAAAAAGTTTTCTGCTAATGAAATTGGAGCAAGCTGTAACTAGATTTTACCAGAAATTCCCCTCCTTTCATTGGTTACTGCCATCAGTTCAGCAAAAACAAAAACTCTCGCCTACAATCAGGAGAATGCCTATTTTTGATACCAATGGAAATTCATCTGGGTGCATACTAAGTGTCGCTTGAGGAACTGGTGAACACATGGTGGTCAATAGTTTCATGAGTTTGGAGCTGGTGCATTAATTTAAATTGAACTTAAAGGTTGGCCTGGAGGTGTTGGTTGCATCATTTGTCATACAGTCCTCTTACAAGGTGTGCCATCCATTCTATTCATAGTGAGCAATTTTAAATTCTTTAATTTTTTCTTGGCCATGTCTGACCTAGTATTTCCAGTTATCTTTGGTGTGGGTTAGTGAAGACTTTTAACAAGTGGTTAACTTGACCTCAAACATGTTACTCTTTGAAAATGATCAAGGGGGTGGTGAGTTTACTCTCCTCAACATATTAGGTAAAGTGAAGAACAGAGGTACCATTTCCACACTTGCTACACCCACGGACTTGCCTCCTTATTTTTATCAATCTCTGATGGTATATAAAGGGATCTTTGATATAAAGAGTTGCTTAACTTCCGCCAAATTCAAATTATGACCTTAAGTTCTCACGACTTTGCAGGTAGTCAACATCAATTGCCCACTATACTCCTAACCAGTGTAAGAAACTGCAGCCTTGGATGTGTGGATTGACGAAATGCTTGAAAAAGAATGGCTCATCAAGGAGACCTCTCCAGCCATCTCTCCCATTATGTTTGCAAGGAATGCTGATGGCACAGTGCGCCATTGTGTGGAATATGCCAACCTTAACAATGTCACGGTCCATGACCCCTACCCACTTCCACTGGAACAAACAATTACCCAAGCAGTCACGCAATCAAATGTATTTTCAAAACTTAATTTTGTGAATGCTTTCAAATCAAATATTTGTAGCAAAGATAAGGAATGGCTTACCACTATCCAGACGAGGTGGGTCATATTCCAGTTCCAGATCAAATTTTTTGGGCTAAATAATGCGCCTGCCAATCTCCAGTAAATCATTGATGATTTGCAGGGCGATCTGAGCAACACATGTGTGGGTGCATACTTTGATAATATCCTCGTCCAATCCCCATGCCCTGAACAGCATGTCATGGATTTTGAGGCTGTGCTTGTCACTCTGCAAAAGGTGGGTCTATTTGTGAAGCCATCAAAATGCGAGCTCTTCTGAAATGAGGTTACCTTCTTTGGTAACTTGATTTTATAAGATGGTTATGTGAATCCTCCCTGCAAACTAGAAGCCATCCTTGAGTGGCCTGCCCATATGACCAAGGATCAGTTGTGAAGCTTTTTGGCATTATTATTTTTTGTAAAGGAATTCTCTCCCGCCCTCTCATGATTGTCTGCACCATAGCACCCCCTCACTGGCAAGAATATCCCATTTTGTTGGACCTCAGAATGCTAGAAGCATTCAACACTATCAAACAGGTAATTATGTCACTACCAGTTCTCAAGCATGCCAACGCAACCAAAACCTTCATTGTCACATGTGACAAATCTTTGTTTGCAGTGAGAGCAGTTTTGTTGCAGGAATTTGATGGTGTGGAGCATCCTGTAAAAATATTTTTCTGACAAGTTTACATCCACATAGCAAAAGCTTTTCTTTTCTGTAACAATCACTTTAGTTACTATGATTTTATTTGAACAGCAATTTTTAATAATCACACAGGTGAGATGGGCGATTTTAATAAATCTAATACAACCTGGGTGAGCGTCGCATCTAGAGGTGCGCAAAATGGTGCACCCAAGGGCAAGAAACGCCCTGGATGGGGACAAGGAACCCAAGCCGCCAAGAAACCATAAACTCAAACACCGTCTGGGTTTAAGGTACTTACTACAAAACAAGATCATTACATTTACATCTAATATAACTAACCCTTTTCAAAGGTGGAACACAGGCTTTGACTCTTCCTTGGGGATGAGTCCCCGACCCTGTGGGAGAAAACATATGAAGCACAGCCCTCCCTTTTTCCTAACGTGGTATCTGTTGCCACCAACAACATGGGCCGCAGCTGGATCAATAATAGTTTTGAAACAGCTGAAGAAGCAGATGCCACAGCAAAAGTCTGCGTTGAAATTACCCTTCCCGAGGGCAAAAGAATAGTGTGCACCGCGTGCTCCAGATGAAACAAAGCGAAAACTTTGTTCATCTCCTTCAACTCTCTCCTTACCAACCTCCCCTGTAAGGTAATCAAAGAGGAGCTCTGTAAAGGGCTCGTAGCCTATGGAGAAATGTTGCAAATTGAACTACAACAATTTCACCTGATGCCAACCCTGTGCACAGGCAAAGCTATCGCCATGATCAACCCACTCCCCAAAGTGGAAGAAGACCTATCAAGAATCCCCCACACAGCAGAGTTTCACTTTGCAGATGGGAGACAATCATCCTCATTCTGAATTACACCAGAACGTGCACTGCCTATATGCAACCACTGCGGTTCATTGTGACACAAGGAACACGCATGCCCCATGAAGGAGGGCTTAATGGAAGAAGACTACTGTGAGGAAGCCATGGACGAAAGTAACAAAAATTTCGCCAGAATGACTGACAGCCACCACCCATTCCGCTGGGGTGAAGATGGACTTTACTCCATAGTAGACCAAGTTACACATAAACAATGCAAAGCGGCACAAAAAGCCTGCAAGTGGGCAGCGGCCAAGGTGGCAGCACATGCAGAATCATCCATTGACCCCAGAAAAATATAAGGTGACATAGTGGATATACACCAATCCAACAGATTAAAACAATATGCCAGGTTGAAAATTTTCACAGCAACTCAACTGAGTCACTAAGCGACATCAATCATGCACACTTTGAGGAACAATTTAGCTGCAATATGGGCGAAAATGTGGTGCACAATTCTCCATTTTTGAACCCCAAAATCACAGAATCCAATCAGCACCTCGCATTGAACCATCATAAGACATGTGTGGTAAAAGATAATGCAAATTCCAAAAACCGCAGTTCCCGCGAAAAATCATGTCAGAACAAGGGAACTGACATTATCACTGAGAGAGTTGGAGTACAGACGTGGAGCATGGTCAAAATGAGCCATGGTGGGTTAGGGCCAGAGGGCCCTCCCAACCACTCCTGAGGCGCCGCGGGCACCTCAGTGACAATCAGGATGCTAAATATCGCGGGAGCCAGGGCTCAAACGTCCCAAGCCAAAAAGCTGGACTTCCTGAAAAAACCCTTATAGACATCGTGGCCATCCAAGAAACCCACTGTCTACAAGGGGAAGAAGGATCCTGGTCAGCCAGGGTCTCACCATCACAATTGGTATGGATGTCTCACTGTGGAGTGATTGTCCAAAAAAATAAAAAATAAAAAATTACATACTCCTTGTCATACCTTCATGGCCGCATCCTGGTAGCAATGATCACAGGCAAAAAGAAACAGTCTCAATAGCATGCATCTATGCACTGTGCACCACAGCTGAGAGAAAACAATTTCTCAAAACTGTTCCAACACTCACCCTCCCAACAGATATCATCAGTTGGGCGACTTTAACTGCTGGGATAACACTGACATGGACCAATGGCCTAACCCCAGGGGATACCCACCTGGGCACATCAAATTCTGCGCAATGAAGGCATCCCTTGGCCTACAGGATGTCCTCCACCAGGATCACCACTCCTTCCCCACATGACACGGCCCAATATATGTGAGGGAGCGCTCATAGCAATGAGCCACATTGATCACATCCTTGTTCCACAATCCCACCAATCAAGAATCTCCAAAATTTCAACAAAAAAGTCAATTTTTCTGACCACCAACTCATTTCATTGCAGCTCTCGCCAACCTAAGCCCATGCACAGGTGTCGCCCTGAAGAAACACCTAGAAAACATAAAATTACCTGAAATATCTGATAGGGTCAAACATGAGGCCACAAACCCAGAATTCATAGCCCCATTCACTTCATATTCCATTGTAACCTGGGCAAATTTAAAATGTAACTAATTATCAAATCTGACATCTTGCAACATGTAAATACACTTCCAACACAGCCAAAATCAGGCGTACCTTGTCAGAACTGGACCACCTCAAGCTAAATACCTCAAGATCTGGCTATATCCTGAACTGGGGATGTAAATGGGCAAAAATATCTGCCTGACTAAACACCCTCATCTTCAAACACCAACACAGAATCAAATTATTGAACAAAGGTAAGTTCATAAAGGAAGGCGAAACCTATTCGACATGTTTCTTCTGCCAATTCCACTCCCGCGGCAACCAGCCTGCATGCACACAGGTCTGCAAGAACGATGGCACCATGGCAACTGACCCTAAGGAGGTCAAGACGGAAGCACACCATTATTACACTTAATTATACCACAATACACCGACAGACCCACAAAAATCACAGAATTTATAAATACCACCAGGATAAAAAGCACACTGCCAGACTACAATATACTAAATCTAATAACATGGGAGGAGCTTTGGGATACAATCTGCAGTGCACCACGTAGGAAATGCCTAGGGCCTGATGGGATACCCTACAAACTTTACAAAAAATACTTTAAGCAAATTGCTCCCCTCCTCTTGGCATCTAGGAAACAGTGCTTGCTGGAAACACGCCTCCTACCTGGTGGCCATGAATCATATGTCATAACCTTATATAAAAAGGGTGACAAATTGGACCTGGCCAACTGGCGTCCAACCACACTCTCTAATACTGACACAAATTCTAACAAAAATTTTAGCAGCCAGATCAGGCGCAATTGCCTCTGACGTCCTGTCACCCAACCAGTTTGGGTTTATACCAGGGCGCTCAATCTGGAACAACATACACCCTGTTGCAAACATATGTCAGTCCAAAGCAACTGGAGCCCTAGTCTTCTTAGACCAGAAAAAGGCATATGACTGAGTCAGTTGGCCATACCTAAAGGAACGCTTACACGCTTTCAAACTCCCACCCTGATTCATAAACTGGGCGCTGCTCCTCACAGAATCTGCAACCATGACTGTATGCGGCCCTGGCTTCCTAACTAACAAGATTACACCACACAGAGGGCTCAAACAAGGGGACCCCCTCAGCCCACTGCTGTATAATTTCAGTTTTGATCCACTCCTCCACTTAACTGACTCACGCCTCATGGGCATAACTGCACAGGGCAGCCAACAGTCAAGATACTGGCCTTTGCGGATGACTGCGTGGCAGGTATAGCTAACAATAATGATGCCTGACAGCTGGAGCGCACCCTAGAGGAATAGTCCATGGTGAGCAACGCATAGCTCAACAAAAGGAAAACAGAAATCATTCTCTTATGCAAGTACACTAATAATTGGGCTACAACACCAGGACCTCACACCCCCATACAAAGGAAAAACCCACTCATTTTACCCTTTGCAACACCTCCCACCACCACTCCTGTCCGACACCTTGGGATATGGCTGGAAACAGGGGGAAATGCCAATGAGACAATGGAAAGCAACCTACTACATAGGGTATCCAACCGTGTCACCTCCCTCAAGGGAAGATCCCCAGGACTAATGAGGAGAGTAACAGTTGCTAACTCACTCATCCTCCCAATACTATGGTGCCCTGCCCACGCGATCGCCTTCTCACCCACCTTCATAATTTTAATCCGCGTGCTCTTTCAGGGCTGGCTGTGGCCCGGATCCCATCCTCAGATATGGATGGAAACACTCTTTGTCCCATGCTCCAGCGGAGGCATGGGACTAATAGATTTCAAAGGGCCACACCAACTGCATCCTGGGTACCTAGATAAAGGAAGTCTTTGCCCCAGACCTCCCGCAGCAACAATGATCCAGGGCAGCGAGGACTAACTTTGCGTAGGCGCTCAAATTAACTAACCCACATAGCCCACTCAGACTACTATCGTACCTTGCTAAACGCCCTACCGCAATGGACCCACATGGAACCCCACCTCACTTCAAACGCATCTTCTGAGCCATCCGCCACATGGGATGGACCGTAGAGTACACTGGCATAGTGCATGGAAGGGGACGACCCAGATCCCACTTCAAATTAAGAAATCCATAAAACCATCCCCAGAGAGACATGCATGCTATGACCCCAACCATTGCTAGAATCGAATACCTAGATACGTTGGACATTTCCTATGACTTAACCACACAGAAGACAGTGTGGAGAATGACGCATCACCCACTCCTACAGCTGAGGGTAAGAGCCAACGCCTGGAGCTGTCTGAGAAGGACCTATAGGACGTCAAACCGCTCCAATTCCCTCCATACAATCTGCGCAGTATGTGGAGGGGAGGGCTTCTTACATTACCGCCTAGAAACTTTCCCCCCAACAAAAGCCATATGGCGGGAAGTCGCGCGCCTGCTTAAGCTCGAAAATAAGCAGGAATTTTCTATCATAAAGAGCCTCCTCGCTCTCCAGATTGAATCAACAATCCCATCTACCCTTCAATCCCTAATGATACTCATTGCAATGTGGACAATCCACACCATTACCTTGGATGCGTTCAAGGGCACGGTTCCAACCATCCAAGGGTTATCAACAGGTTCCACATCCACTTATTGGAGCACTTCCAAGCCTGGATCTATGGATATATGAGGCCAAGGCAACAGGCGCTCATAGAATCGTGGTTCCCACTTTGGTTCCTCCACACAGACCCCTTCCTCCACACCTACTCCATAGCTGGGGAAAACCTCTTGGAGTAGCGCTCCAACCCCCATACCTGGCAGTCCCGCTGGCAACAGGGGTAACCTGAGTACCCCGGAGTGCCCAATTTTATCTATCTTCGCTTTCCCCCTCCTTTTACACATACTTGGTAATGCCCATTCTTTGGTCGGCTTGCCTCGGTTAAATAAAATAAATCCACAGAGCAGAACTGGACTATTTATGACAAGGAGCTGATGACTACTTATTGGGCTATAAGCCTTTGATGGTACCTCCTGCAGGGCGCTTTGCATGAGGTTACAGTGAAGATGGACCACCAAGCTCTTATGTACTTCCATAAACCGCAAAGTTGGCACATCGTTAGGCCCAGATGTACTGTGACCTATGAAGTTTTGACTTTAATTATGATTCTGTAAAGGGGTCACTAAAAGTTCTTCCTGTTCTCCTGAGCTTTAACCCCGCCTTATGTCCCACAGAGGTGGAGGAGCAAGAGTTTACCTCAGTGTTTTCGCCAACCCAAGTCTTATCCATCGCCCCACCTGTAATATCAACAGCAGATACAGACCCAAAATGCCCCCCTGTCAGCTCAGGTTTTGGCTCACCGGTTAACTTGTCCCAAAGGCTTTAAGTTGTTGGTGCAGCTTGCAGATCTGGGGAACAAATGCTCACACTACTCGATGGGGGTGGAAGGCTTTCTGCTTTGGTCTCAGTTGTTAGTGCCTCCCCAGCTTTGCATCAAAGTGATACAGGCTCATCATGACCCACTGGCGGCTGGTCACACCGGCGTGAAAGTGCCTTAACTTGGTGAAGCGAACATACTCTTGCCTGGAATATCCAAAGATATTCCTGCATGTATAGCGAGTTGCGTGACCTATGCATGAGCAAATAAGACGGTTCTTAGTGACTTGGACTTCTCCACACGCTGCAACAGGCCAAGAGGCCATGGACATTTGTGTCAGTCAACTTTATAGTTGAGATCCCTAACTTAAATTGTCATAATGCAGTTATGGTCATTGTAGACTAGTTCACCAAATTCACTTTGAATATCCCATGCTCAACTTATAAACCTCAGAGGAACCTGCTCGCCTGTTTTCCACCAAAATTTTCCATGTTTGGGTTACCTAAGGAAGTCGTGAGTGATAGGGGCCTACAGTTCACTGCACACTTTTGGACAGCCTTTTGTCCATTCTGAAGATTTAATTATACTGATCCACAGCATATCATTCCCAATCAGATGGCCATAAAGAACGCGTTAATCAAATCGTGGAGAAGTACCTCCAGTGTTATGCCACCACTGCACAGTACACCTGGGTTGATGATTTTCCATTGGCTCAGTTTGCCTACAATAATGCCTCATACACTCCCTGGGGGTTTCTCTGTATGAAGAAACGTTATAGTACAACTTTCCTTCTCTCCTGGTTCCTGTATTTGCCCCAAGGTTCCCGCAGAAGCCAAGCATGAGCAACAAATCTGGGCTACTCAGTCTCTGGTCTGCAAACACCTTACCAAAGTGTTTGCTAACTATATGCAATCTACTGACAAAAAGCGCCTGCCCTCTCTTAATATCAAGTAGGTTTGCAGGTAATACTCAACAGCCACCACCTGCACATCAAGGCCCCCTCACGGAAATTTTCCAATAAGCAGTTAGGTCCCCATGAGGTTGTTGAAGATTTGGGTAACGGCTCATTCCGTTTGGCGCTCCTTTCCACTGGAAACAGCACCCAGTTCTCAACGCCTCCCAGATTTCTCCCTTTACTGGTTGTTAACTCTTGCATAAAGGCTTGATTCCACCAAGTCAATTTACACAGGGTATTAGCCACTGAGCAACCAAATCAGATAATATGAAGATCTCTGACTCTAATAAAACCTGATAAATGATATATGGAGAAATCGCCCCTATTGACCTTTATTAATCTTCTAATAATCTTAGACTTATCTGCAACAACCTACTAACAGAAAACGACCTCCTCCTCAATCCTCCCTTTAACTCTTTAAATTCTCAGTTCCCAAAGCTGGATGCATCCTCAGCTTGGTAGTCTCCAATTCATTTTCTTTGTCTAGGAGTTCTCATATATCTCAAAATCTCAGCATAATTTCCCTCGATTTGCTGAATGGTTGACACTTTGATTGGTTAATTTTCATATACCTTTTCCATTAATAACATGACTCATCTCAATTCCCACTCTGATCCGCCGGTATGTGTAGTTTATCATCCGTTATATCAACTTCACGACATCCCCCTTGACTGGATGATATGCTCTTACTGCTTATATGCATGAAGGAACTTCGCGTGAGCTCAATTGATAATCTGACACCCCCGCAGGTTCCTTAATAGTGTATACGTCCATGCCAGTCTTCTCAATTATCTCAAAAAGCACAGCCAAGATGTTAGAGAGCTTGTTTTTCTGCCCAAATCCGTGCTGGTCATGGAATAAGATATGTTCTCCTAAAGCAAATAGCGGAAGTCTGCTTCATCTTTTCTGATCAGCCGCCTGTTTGCAAATCTTCTTGGCCAAACTGGTTGAGTAGGCTTCCATTTGCATCTTGATCAGCATTTCCATAAGAGTCCTCAAATATCGCTGAGGGTCCACACCACCAGTGTCCTCTACACACGATTAAAGCAAGGCAGGCAGAGCTGGATGTCGACCATACAACAGTTGGAAGGGCTTCTACCAGTGGACAAATGATAGCTGATATATGCAAACACAGCTGTAGGTAGAAGGGTACTTCATTCTGAGGGTCAATCCTTTACAATTTAAGAAGTAATTAACTAAGGTTCCGTTGACCCATTCCACAATTCCATTTGATTCCAGATGATAGGGGGTGGTCAAAACCCCGCGGATTACCATCAACTCATTTAACTTGGGCAGGATGTGCAAAGTGAAATTGGTTCCATTGTCCGTTAGAATGAACTGTGGGCAGCCATGTCTCTGTATAGCACACTCCATAATAAACTTGGCAGGAGCGACCTCTCCCAAATATTTTATGGCCCTACCCCACCACTCATCTGGTCAAATGACCAATTGTGATGATTATATACTTGGATCGATTGGCGCTAGTTGCCAGAGGTCTCACTACATAAAGGGAAATTGTGTGCCAGGCGAACTGGGCCTTAACCAGCTGGTATGTGATCTTCTTGTGGAATGGCTTTTCCACTCGACACTGATGGCAACAACTTACCGTTTCCAATACAACATAATGCATGCTCTCCCAGTAGTAATGGGTTTGCAAAAACTACAACGTTTTCTACAATACTTTATGTCCTACAGTCCAATGAGCATCCATAATAATTGAGGGTCTAGGCCATCTAAAACCTTGATCACCTGCAGCGGCTCATCATGGTATTTGTTCACCACCATCTTCTTGTACATAATGTTGGCTAAATCCACCATGATAGCAACCTTTGGCAGTCAGGAAAGACAATCCACATTTTGATGTTTTGCTCCCAGATGATATATGTTGGGATTTTTGCCCATATTCCCAGCCTACTAGAGACCAGGAATTGCTAAGGGATAATTCCATAAAGCGAGGTGAATTGGAAATTGGTTGACCCAAATTTTTGAGTAAAAATGGTTGGGGGATTTTATGATATTCGCCTGAACATATCCATCAGGGGATCAATCCAGATGAATAATTAAAATCTCACGGGTGGAGATGTTGACAAAATAGGGCTTCTGATAATGACTAACTATCAGGTGTACTAATTGGGATCAGTTGGGTTTCATCACCGACTGATTTGAAATGAGTAGTAAGTTGCAAGGCGAGTGATGCTGCCTGCAACTAGCAAATCAATCATTTGGTGTGACCTGCCTTAATGGGTAATAAGTCCCATTACCTAAGAAGGTCGATAGCCAAGTATGGTTGGATTGCTTGGATTGAGAGGAAAACGTTAGGGACACATTTTTGACTTTTTCCATTTAGGTCTCAAGGATGCTAATGATGGAATCCTAGCCAGGATGGGGAAAGACCATCTCTGCTGAGAAAAAAATGGGTGATTCAATGGCAACAGCTGCCATTTCATCAAAGAGGTGTCAACCGAGGGTTAGATGACCAGATCCCACTAACCTCCCTAGAATTCAAGCATGATAAAAAACCCAGAGTTTAGAACAGAGTTATATAGCTCTATAGTTTTCATCCGGTATATAGTTTAAGTAGTAAACTATTATCATCTTTCAATTGTTCTATTCTTCTCAAGGATATTATTGCTGTGCAATAATTGGGAGACTCTTTTGGGAAAGAGTAAAAATCTGAGCGGGGATCTAGAGAAGAAGGAGAAAGATTGTGGATTGTTGCTGACTGTGTGTTGGACCAAATATTTTGTCACCAGGAATCTCAGAGAAGATTGTGTTGGACAGGATGTGGGAAAGAATCCCTAGAAAAAGACATCTCAAGTATTTTGAGCGGGAATACTGACTGAGCGTTGGGCCAAGATATAAGAAGTCCACTCAACTATGGATAATATTCATAATACTATTATCAACCAATAATATACTATACAATGTGGATGCGGTGCACAAGAAGTGAACCTGTGCAGTAATAAGTTTATAAGGGGTTGTTTGACAATAATAACCAATCCAAGTAATTTTTTACAAGTTGGTGCTCACTACAGGGGTGTAGTTGAAGAACTTATAAGAATGTCATACAATGATGAGTTACGCAAACTGTGGATGTAGTTAGCCACTTTAAATCAGAATGCCCTAAACTTAAATGGATCATCGGGAATTTGCAGCCTTGGAAGAACAAGTCACTAAGATGGAGGAAGGAATTGATAACGTTTCAAGTTTTGGGAACGAGTTACTTGGAAAAGTAACTTCATTAAAGTAGAAAGAAAGGGACCTAATTTGACAGGTCTTAAATCTGAAAATGGAGCATGAAGCGGATTGCATTCATTTGAGAAATTTCAGCGCTGACATAGAGCGACTGATCAAACAGCTCAAGAAACTTAAAACTCACAGTAGTGGTTGTAGCCAGATATGGCAAGTGATGCTGAAGAAAGAAGTCCTCGCACAATAATTGGGAAGTCCAAATACCTCAAGGAACATGCCACCCGCTTTTGCTGCCATTTTGGAGGTGACACCCAAAGTCACTCCTCAAGTGAGCTGAGCGGGCAAATCCAGAGAATCGGCTAGAGATTACTCAGAGGAGTTTAAGGAAACGCCAAAATTGCCAACATTCCATTGGGATAACGCCCCAGCATTTTTCCAACTGTTCAATATGACCATGTATGGCTATGGGGATCATCAAAAGGCGTTGAGGGTCATGAATTTTCTAGACACTGACTGTATGAACTTAGTGTTACCTCACCTGGAGGGGACAGTTGGTCATATGCGGAGGCAAATGAGGCCATTTTGAAGGAATTCAGGGGTCCAACGCGCATGTCAAAGCGCAAACAGGAGTTTATGGGAATCCAATTCCTTAAAGACGAGTCTTTAGCAAGCTTTGTGGATTGGTTCTACCAGGAGTCGCAAATCCTGGTTGGAGCAAAGGTACTGGACGACTTTAATGCCAGAATTAACTTACGAGTGGCTCTTCAGCCCTATCATGAATTTGTACCACATGATGTCTTCCATGTTAGCGACAGAAAAAACTACCCCTTAGATGGTAGATAAATTGAAGATTTTGGGAGCAACCTTTGATGCCCTAGAAAGAAGTTTTTATACCAATTGGTGTGCAATTAGAATCCCACGAAGGGGAACAAAGGTGCTAAAGAGATGAACAACTGAACTGTGCCAGGGAATAAGCCTGAAGATTTCAGACGGTTAAATAAGAAGAAGAAGGTCTGCTACTATTGTGGTGGGAAAAGACATTTCGCCATGCACTGCAAAAAGCCAAAGGATCAAATCAACGTGGTCCAGGTGAAAGAATCAGCTGTCATCAAGGAATCAGGAAAGGGGCCTGCGGCCTAGACAGGGAACAGTCTAGAGCTGCGGAGAAGCCCTTTCCTCCTGAAATCATGACTAAGGAAATTGATATCAGTGATCTGTTTGTGGATGAAGATGTACAGGATCAACTGTATCAAGTAGTCAATTTGTGACTTAAATGCAGTGACCAGATCTAGGGTGAAGGTAATTGACCCCGAGATAATCAAGGAAGTTGCTCAGCCATATGTCTGACAACTGCTGGACAATATTTAAACTTCTGAGAATCCCAAAAATTGTCTGAAGTATAATTAGTTGAGGCTAATCTGACGATCCCCCTCAGTGTGATAAAGGAATCATTCTTGATATATCAGTGCAAATTATTCACACCCTTGATTCGGCTATTTACGCCGCTATACAGTCAGTAAACACTATATTATAATACTCCAAGTGTACATATATATACATACAAGTGAATTTTGTGAAGGTGAGGGCGATTGTCGACAGTGGAGCACCCATCAATATTGTCTCAACCAAGCTGGTAAAGAGGATGAAGATCTCGCTGGACTTGAAATATAAGAAGGAATATGGGACAGCTGGGCCAAATACCACCATCTCCTGTGGAGTGTATAGCGCTTTGCCACTAAGATTTGGTTTATTGGTGGTATCTGCGCCAGTAATAGTTTTGGTTGGCCAAAACTATGACATTCTAATTGGAATGGAATTTCTACGCATGTAAGGAGTTAAATGTAACTTTGAGGATAATACGTTGACTATATTAAGTCAGACGTTATCATTGGTATATCAGAAGGATGGAGAATATCCACTGAATATGAAAAATAACTTCATCAATTTTATATACAATAATGGCATTGTCCCAATTCAATACCAATTAGCTGGTTGGAAGCGACGAGAAATGCTGAAAGAAATCCTAGAAAACTGGGGAGTTCCACTGAGGATCAAGAATGAGAAGACCATACCGCAAGTATTGCAGATGATAGTTGACATGGGGTTGTCATTGGAGATACCTGAGCTGTTGTATGAGGAGGTCAGAAGCCCCTGGAAGAAGTCCAGAGTAGAGCCTTGGTGGCTCCTGGGATAATAATGCCAGGCCATGGAGATATTCGAGTTCTCCTGGCGAATTTATGTGAAATACCAATGAAGATGAGGAAGAATCAAATCATTATGTTTGTTCATCTGATCCTAATGGCCAAATTGAGGATATCATGATTTTGAGACTCTCAATGAGATGGGATGATGGCTGAGGTAACTGAGAGTATCAACATATTGGTTGAATGAAAGCAACTCGCTGATCTGATAGAAAGGTAAGCAAGAGGAGGTGCTCAAATTGTTAGAAAAGTGTTGGGAAGTATTCTCTCAGGAAGACCACAAGTTGGTATGCATAAGAGATGTGATCCATAAGGTCAACACAAGGGAAAATTAGCTGATCAGGATGAGAATAATCCAATGATCAAAAGCAGTCAAAGACTCAGTGAAAATGAAATCAGAAAACTAATGAGGCATGGGCTTCTAGTTCTGTCATTAAGTCCCTGGGCGAGTCCAATTATACTCATGAAGGAAAAGGATGGCTCCAACTGGTTAGTGATCAACTACCAAAAGCTGAATAAGATTTTAAAGAAAAATTTGTATTTTCTACCAAGAATTGACAATGCACTAGGTCAATTGGAAGAAGTGAAGTATTTCTCCGCAATTGATCTTATCTCAGGATAATGACAAATCGACTTTCCAAAAGAAGACCAGGCTAAATGCGCAATTATTTATGCGCAGGGGCTATATCAACTGACAAGGATGCCCCAGGGTCTATGTAATGCGCCTGCAACGTTCCAGAGGGCCATGGATGTTATACTGAGCGGCTTGAAGTTTTCATGCGTCCTGGTAAAATTGGATGATATCAATGTGTTCAGTAGGACGTTTATGGATCACCTACACCATTTGGAAGAAGTATTCAAGAGACTGTCCATGGATAACCTAAAGATTAAGCTGAGGAAGTGTCACTTCTTCAAAAAAGAGTTGGAATATCTGGGATTTGTGATCACCTCTAGTGGATTGCAGCCACAAGCCCAGAAGATAGTAGTCATAGAACGGATGGCTGTTACAAAGATTGTCTGAGACATCCAAGTGTTCCTTGAAATTGTAAGGAACGAGTTTGCACCAATATCCCACAAGTAAATGGGAAGTAAGAGCCATATAACTGACTCCACTTGAGACTGGCCTGCCTGAGCCAATCCCCAAACCCATCCGCCGAGTTCCGCCATTGCCTTGTGCCCTTGGATCCCTGTCCACATTCTGTGAAGGATACAGAGAAGCATGCCAATGCCACACCATGCCCATTATTGGAGCCCATATCTTTTGATTTAATTAACTCTTTTATAAATAAAATATTCTTTTTGATTTGCAACCAAATCCTTATTTGATTTTGGGGTTATTGTAGAAGGCTCAACTGGCTATTAAAGCCAGCCTATCCTCATAAATATAGTGCATTTGCAAATATAAAATAGACTTTCCCCTATGCCAAACTTTCCTGAACCATCCTGCACATCATGGGAGAAGATTCCATTCCCCATGGAAGCATAATCTGAACAACTCATAAGTCTGATGTCATATTGACTCAGATGAATTTTGGCTTCAGTCCATCAAATTTCCCTTGCTCCGAATCTGCTTTATTCAGGTTTCTTCTTATAAATTCCTATTCGGATCTAATACTAACTGATCCATAGCAATGTATGGATCATGTACCACCTGATCCATTTCAGGGATGGTTGGATACTACAGAAAATTTATTTGGGACTTCACCTAAATAACCGAGCCCTTATTCCATCTGTTGAAGGATCTGAAAAAATAATTTGTATGGAATGAAGAAGCGCATGAATCCTTTGATGAGCTATGCCAGTTTCTAATAATTTCTCTAATTTTGAAATATCCAAAGTTTTATTGAGATTTTAAAATACAAACTGATGCTTCATTGATGGCGATTGGCATCATACTAAGCCAAGTAGATTAACTTGGGGACCAACATCCAGTGGCGTATGTGAACTGGACACTCTCAGCCGCTGAGAGGAACTACACTGTAACTGAGTGTGAATGCCTTGCGGTCATTTACGCCTGTAAGCAGTTTTGGGTGTTTATCCACGGAACAAACTCTAAAGTGGTAATGGACCAAGTTTTCATTGCGTTGGCTCCATAATTTGAGAGAACCGGAAGGACGACTGGCCTGATGGGCACTTAAGCTTCAGGCTTATGATTATGAGATTGTCTATCAGCGGGGGCTTCTCACCAGAATGTGGATGGCTTATTGCAGTTACCAATGGTCCAGATGGTATACCCGCAGGCGGACGAGCTATTCCAGAGAATGGTCTACAGAGAAATTAGGGATGAGCCCTGAGAAATCCAAGGTGTGCTACAGAAAGCGATGGAAAACACCAAGACCATGGATGGACAAGTGTTTAAGATGATTAATGGGAAGTAGTTATTATTCCCAAAGCCATTAGAAAGAGCAGCTATTGTTCAAACCGCTCATAAGGTTGTTAGGCATGGAGGCCTGAGAAAAACAACCAATCATAGTTACCAGTACTTCGACTAGAAGTCCATCAACTATGATCTTGTGGACTATCTATCTTGTTGCGTGGAGTGCCAGCTGCGCAAGCCACATAATAATACAACTGGATACCAACTGGTCCGCCCTGGATTTGCCTGGCATACGGTGTCCATTGACATGATGGGACCACTGACGATGAGCACAGGGGGATTCAAGTAGATAATAGTTGCCATTAACCATATGATGAGATGGGTCAAGATGAAGGCCTGGCGAAAAAAGATGCTACCAGCGCCGCGAAGTTCATCCTGGATCAAGTGTTATATCAACATGGATATCCACAGGTCCTGCTTAGTGATAATGGGACAAACTTCACATCTCATGTAATCCTGCGACTAAATGAGATAATGGGGATCAGAGGAGTCATGTCTGTACCTTACCAGCTGGAGACAAATGGACTGATAGAACGAGTGAGTGGAACGTTGGCCATGATGCTGAGGAAGCTGGTCGCAGGAAGAACTTCCATGTGGGGAACGTACCTGAGTTTGATGACTTTTGCCTACAATATCAATCATCATACGGTGAAAGGAAAAATGCCATTTGAGTTGTTATAGGGAGGAAGGCCGCATTGCCGCCAATTTTATATTTGGTGGTGGAACCAGTATTGGGGATGAGTGCTGAACAGTAATTGAACCAATTGACGAATATCCTGATCAAGATGCAATTTCAAGCATTCAATACTATGTTGAAGAAAAGGATATGAGCAAAATCAATGGATGATAAGAACTGACCAGCCTTTGCAGATTATCAAATAGGCGAAAGAGTACCTATTATGATACGCATGGTTTTAGAAGAAGAAACAAACTAGATGCATTATGGTCAGGTTCATTTTAAGTTATTGCCAAGAAAGTGACCGACGCCTATTCCATCAAGAATCTCTTGGATGGAAGACTTGTAAATCAAGTCCATGCTAAGTACCTGAAATGATGGATCAATGAAAAAAACAAAAGAGTTCCTGAAGGACCAATGAACCATTAAGTTGATCATGTCCTGATGATTAGGTCAAGTCTTAAAAAAGGACCTCTGAACCAATCTAGATAGTCATTTCAAAAAAAAACACTCTGAACCATAGAAAACTAGTAGGTTTAAGTACCCAGGACTCAGTTTGGGGAAAAAAGAAAGATGTACCGCTGAACTGCTACAAGGTCAAGTCCCATAGAAAAAGAAGATTAAAATTAAAAGATTGATAAAAGATATTGTAAAAAAAGGTTATAAACTGCATAGAAAAAGCAATAAAGTTTTATAATTTTTATGTTTTATTAATTGTCCTTGATATGAGGATGATTCCGCCTATGTCACCTCTTGGGGAGGGAGGATGAATCGCAATAGGAATGAATAGCCCATCAAAATTGATGTGAGATCAGATGCTAGCGAGGGCTAGACCTACACAAAACTAAGTTCTTTGAGCAGATGTAGATCCCTGTGAGAAAGTGACCAGGGGAAGGGAAATTAAAATTTTGGAAGAAGCCAATTGCAAAGCCCCAGAGTGGGGAGGAAAGCAATAGTATAAAAAGAGGCAGTTGGCAAATAACCCTGAGTAATCTCAATATGATAACAGAGCTGGAAGATTAGTCTTAAGCGCCTGACAATGGGCTTCATCAAGAACACTGGACATATGGGCTGGCAGCAAACAAGGGATTCTTGATGGGGGTTGACAAATCATGCCCCCTACTAAAGCCATAATCAGAAGATACTAATGGGAAGTGCCAGAGACAAGATAGTTCTGTAGAGAGAAAAAGGCATCCTGCAAGCAATGATTATGGGCTTCTCAGAAGCTGAAGCTGAAGGACCAATGAAACCAAGGAGAGGCTAGAAGCTTCATGGACCAACTTCAAAGAACTTGGCTGGTAAAGCAAAGAGCATAATTGGCAATATACCATTCTAGGATGTTCTTAAGATCGGAGGGATTTAGCGCTAAGGACAAAGCATTGGTGACTTGGGCCCGGAGCTCACCATAAGGGAGCTCAAAATTAGTAATGTTAATGATGGCGAGCTCAATAGTTAAGACAGCGGGTTTGTAGTATTGTCCAAGTCAGAAGAGAAACTCAGGAAGCAAGTCTGACCTGTAAAGAAAAGAGCGATCATGTTCAAAAGGCATAATCTCAGGATCATCCACGATGATAGTTGGTGCATCTGTGAAAGGAGCTAAATCCAGGAGAGTTTGAAATCAAACTCTGGGATTGAAAACAGAGGAAGAATCGGCTGAGAGTTGTTCAAAATGGTTGTAATCCTGGTTTTGGAGGGATTGGTTACTGTTTCTGGTAATTCAACAGAAGGACTAGCTTCTGGAGCCAGACTAGGCGTATGAGTCCTGGAAGGACCATAGAAGAGGTTCCATCGCACATCCTGACTCATCTGCTGAAAGAGCCAAAGATCTTGATCAGAAAAACTGTTTTGGGGTTTCTGGTACCGCAACTTGGAATTTGACATATGAGCTGGATGAGAGGGGGAATTCAGACTTATATGGAAGTCGACATTATGCACTCTACAGTCTATTAAGCTCCAATTTGGAGAAATTAATCTCAAAATTAATGGGATAAGATCTCTAAGAGAATAACTAAGAATGAAATTGAGCCAAGAGGTTATGAGAGAAAAATAATAAGGGCAAACATAAATAAGTATTATTAATTGGGCCACGAAACAAACATCTATGGCAAGAGTCTCCTTCCTAGAATGAGGAGAAAATCAGGAACTCGAGGTTTCCAGACCAAGAATCCTAAATATGACAGCGGGTCATATGCCCTAATGGGTGAAAACCAGATTCTGGTACTAATATTGTCATGAGTAGATTGATCAGCCCGGTATGACGGTAGATCCTGGGGACCACACTCTGAGTAGGTAGTCGCAAGGAGGAAGAGGAAAAGCGCCGCATGCTGAAGGTTGTCTCAAGCAGCGTTGAGTATTGACAGTTGTACTCCAATTGAGCAAATGAATATACAAAAAAATGTCTGGAGTGGTGTTCTCATGCCCCAGTCCTTTTCTTGCTGGAAATCTAGGTAAGATAGGGGATGTGTTGGGATTTTTGCCCATATACCCAGCCTACTAGATTACCAGGAATTGCTAAGGGATAATTCCCTAAGGCGAGGTATATTGAAAATTGGTTGACCCAAATTTTGGAGTAACTATGTTTGGGGGAGTTTGGAGTATCTTTCCTGGTCATATCTGTTAAGGATCAATCCGGACAAATACATAAGATTTCGTTGGATGGAGTTGCCAAAAAAATAGGGTCATCTGATAGTGATTAACTATCAGGTGTACCAATTGGGATAGTTCAGGTTTAATCACCAACTTATTGGGAATGAGTAGTAAGTTGCAAGGCGAGTGATGCTGCCTGCAACTAGCAAATCAATCAGTTGGTGTGACCTGCCTTAATGGGTAATAAGTCCAATTACCTAAGCAGGTCAATAGCCAAGTATGGTTGGATTGCTTGGATTGAGAGGAAAACGTTAGGGACACATTTTTGACTTTTCCCATTTAGGTCTCAATGATGCTAATGATGAAATCCTAACCAGGATGGGGAAAGACCATCTCTGCTGAGAAAAGGATGGGTGATTCAATGGCAACAGCTGCCATTTCATCAAAGAGGTTTCAAGCGAGGGTTAGATGACCAGATCCCCACTAACCTCCCTAGAATTCAAGCATGATAAAAAACCCAGAGTTTAGAACAGAGTTATATAGCTCTATAGTTTTCATCCGGTATTTAATTTAAGTAGTAAACTATTACATCTTTCAATTGTTCTATTCTTCTCAAGGATATTATTGATGTGCAATAATTGGGAGACTCTTTTGGGAAAGAGTAAAAATCTGAGCGGGGATCTAGAGAAGAAGGAGAAAAACTGTGGATTGTTGCTGACTGTGTGTTGGACCAAATATTTTGTCACCAGGGAATCTCAGAGAAGATTGGGTTGAACAGGATGTGGGAAAGAATCCCTAGAAAAAGATATCTCAATTAATTTGAGCGGGAATACTGGCTGAGCGTTAGGCCAAGGTATAAGAAGTCCACTCAACTATGGATGCTAGTCATAATACTATTATCAACCAATAAAAATATACTTTACAACGTGGATGCGGTACACAAGAACTGAACCTGTGCAGTAATAAGTTTATTAGGGTTGTTTGACAATAATAACCAATCCAAGTAAAATTTTACAGCGTATAATCTCAAACTTGTACGCCTGGATCTTTAGTGCCCAATGAGCAAGCCATCCTTCTGGTTCACGAAGATTCTGCAGCTAGCTCAAGGAAGCATGATCTGTCATTACTTGGAATTTTACCCCATGTAGATATACCAAAAACTGATTGTAGCGTAAATCACCACCAAACACTTCCACTTGGTCATGGTGTAGTATTGTTTGTGACAGTTCAAGATTTGACTAAAAGATGTGACAGGATGCTCCACGCTTTCATCATCCTTCTGAGATAATACTGCCCCTATAGCAGAGAGGGATGCAACTGTTTGTACTATGAATTGTTTGTCAAAGTTGGGATATTGCAAAATGGGTGCGCTTGATAATAAAGTTCATAAAACATTAAAAACGTTTTGGCATTGTTCCATTTAATCAGAAGAGGCTTTTTTCTTTAACAACTTGAAAATGGTACCACGATGCAACTGAAGTTGGGAATGAACCGTTGATAGTACTGACCATCCCCAGAAACAATTGAATATCCCAATTATTACCTGATCAAGTCATCTTACTTATCGCTTCCACCTTTGTCAGCTGTGGTTTAAGCTCTTTTAAATCCACTACAAACCTGAGTTATTCTAATTGTTCTTTGAAAAAAAAAACACTTCTGAGGCTTGATTTTGATATTAGCAGTTGCAAGGCGACGGAAAACTTGTTTCAAGTGGGCGATGTGATCTATAAATGTCCGCAAGAACACAAAGATATTGTTGAAGTAAAATAAACGCAGGACAGCTTCAAGTCACTTAAAATCATATGCATGGCACGCTGGAACGTAGCCGGGCATTGCACAACCCTTGTGGCATGCAGGAAGTCTGGAATAACCTTTCAAAGTGATAATAGCGCATTTCTCCCATTCTGCTGATGGCAAATCAATATGCCGATACCCTGAGATCAGATCCATGGCGGAAAAACAATCTTCCCCACCCAATTGGTCCAACGCATCATCAATCCATAGAAGAGGGTAGTAATCATTTTTTGGTGCACTATTGAGCTTACAATAGTCAATAAACACCCGATTCATGCTATCTTTTTCTTTACAATGAGCGCTGGTGATGCCCATGGACTGTTTGATGGCTCTAGCATCCCTTTTTTGATAAGTTTATCTACCTTGTCAGAGACAACCCCTTCCACTGCCTTTAATTATCTAATAGGCCGCAGAACAAATGAGAGGGTGATCCCCCATTTTTCCAATGTACCACCTCTTGAACGCACCTTAAATCATGATCATTGTGTGTGAAAATATCCTGGTATTTCTCAAATAACGTTATAGCCTTATCTTGCTGTTCCACCAATAATCCCATTAGCTCTTCCCGCGGAACCACTGTCAATACACTAAATGATAAATTTGTCAGTAGTCCGAGATCCTCCCAAAATCCAAAATCATGAATATGGCAAAATTTCTCTATAGGAGCCAATTGTAGGTAAGCCACCACTTGGTGCCGCTGGATTATTATCATCTCCTTCTGTAAATTCGTTAGTGGCACCTTCACCTCCCTATTACCAGGGAGCAGTAGCCCTGGAGCCACATGTGGTTCAATCCATGAGTGCTGATGAGGCCCCATAATTTCCCCATTTAGCCCTTTAGGGACATCAATTTCAAGCTCAGTTCCTACTATGCACTGATGTCCGGATGGTAGGATCAAAACACTTGCTGCTTGAAGCGGAATTCCTTTATACTCAAAAATCTGGTTGGGAAGGACTCTGGTTTACCACTTCATTTGCCGATATCAACAGTAATCACTCCGTCGCTGTACACTAGATTGATTTGAGTAGAGTGGAACGGATCTGTTGGGATTCCACTTGAGGTAAAGTAAATGGGAATCTGTTGTCCTAAATATTAAGAGTTTCCTCCGCCATATTTATCACAACACCAAATTTCCTTATAAATGCCACGCCAAATAACTGTCATAGTTATTGTTTGGTAGAACCACAGCTGGATCAGAAGCCCTGACTGTCCCAAATCATAAAGGTAATGCGCTATATGCTCCTTTGGACACAGTGCTATGCATCTCCGCGGTCACATCTGCTACTCGGTGGTCCACATCCAGTTTCACAAAAGCTTAGCCACCAACCTGGTAGAAATTATATTCACAGAAGCTCCCAAGTCTATCATAACGCGGATTTTTGTGCTTTGAACGAAAATGTCACAGTAAGTGCACTCCAAGAAAGAAGAACCATCAGTGTTTATTACATAGACATCCAAAGGCTTTTTGCTACTCAGAAAGAGGGAAATGGCTATGCCAACATGAGGATACTCCATATTGATTTTCCCAACCGGAATGGCTACATTAACCCCTACTAAAGAGGCAACATCTTTTGAGGGATCCGTGTTGCTCATGCCATTCTGTTCCAGAATCTGCCACGCATATGGCTTCTGAACATCCTGGTGAAACTCGGATCTTGGGGGTGAATAATCACTCCCTTGAACGGAAGCAGGAGTATCTGATGGAAGCTGTTGTTATAGAAAATTATCTGGCTGAGTTCTGGATCCTACACGAAGAGATGCTTGGGAATCATTAGGGACAATTGAATTGGACTTAGAAGAGGTAGAGCTTCCTATCTCTACTCCGCTTGAGCCTTTCCCTGCTCAATCTTCTCAATTGGCATCGCATACACCTGCGGTTTGCTAGGACAGTTGTCCGCATAATAGCCTCTTCATCCGCACTGGATGAAAGTTTCATTTAAAAGGAACACATATATAAATTACAGTGGGAGGACCAGTTTGAACATTGATGGTATTTTTTAAGGTCAAGGACAACCTGGCAAAGCGTACATAGGTCAAAAAGGATCCGCTGATTTGTATGATTGACGAATATATTCCAGCACTTGATAGCTCAGTTGCTGCAGCCCATATCCCAAAGAGCTTGGTGTGGCGACAGCAGGGGACTTTTGGGCTATATTAGGAGCGCTGATCATGGCAGAGAGTCGACATTAGGTGTTCACAATTTGAATAAGTCCCGCATCTTCATCCAAAAAGTGAGAAATAGCATTGTGTAATTCATAATATGGTTTGATGGCTGCTTTCATCATTATGCCAACATCCTCGGTGGAAAAATTGTTAGCTCCAAGTAACACATATGCTTCCACCGAGAATCGTTCAGCAAATTCTAGCAGGGACTCATTTCAGTGGAACTGTACAGCCAGAAAGTCAGCCTTTCGTTGGGCCACCTTGGCCACGCCCTCAAACAGCTGGAGAACAGTCGCTTTCACTTCTTTGTAAGATACTGAGATACTTGTAAGGTAGAAGGTAACTTGATCAGCGCTTTCCACGTCCAAAGCAGTCAGAAACAATTTCACTTTCCACCTATCAGAAGCCCCTTACACACCAAATTCCAATTGCTTAAAGTAACTGTGCCAATTACCATCACAACTGAAGGGAGGTAAATTAGTGATTCGACAGCTTCGTTTTGCTCCAGGCTCCAGCTGCTAGGAGCAGTCAGGTTAATTTCCTGAGTAACTAGTGGAACCACCCCCTTGGTATTTATCATATGGATGGTCGGACGGAATTGAATCTGGAAAAATGGACTCAGAAGAAGTAGTGTCACGTGGAGGGTCCATCACAACTCCTGAGGGATACTCATTAGCTGATTCATAGCTTCTTCCCCCAAATCACCACTAACTGCACCACTTCCCCCAGCTCCAGCGCACTCAGTAAAATGTTCATTGATTAACTGTTCGTTTTAACCAAATAGCATCTACACCGTCATCATGAAATTCCTGTTGCAGCATCTCATATTGATGCTGCAACTCCCAACGGAATTCCCGCTCAGCGTCCAGTTTCCACTCCACTGCTTGTAGTCATAAAAGACATCCTCCACTATGTTCTGCATTATTTCATGCTGCCTGCTAGAAAACACGCTTGTAAATTAGCATCATTTATTTTGTTAATGAGGGTGGCTTGTTATTTCATCAATTCCTCGTTGGCCCATCAAAGGGTGTCAAGTCATACTTGCATGTCTGCGTACTCTCTCGTCTCACTGATCAGAAGAGGAATGGCTCATTTGTGCTCAGCCTGGCTAATGACTTCCAATTGTGTAATCTGAAATATTAGCTAAAGATATTTGGGAGATGGCAACCAAAGTATTAGTGTGTTATCTGTCATCTGCTGATTGCTCCACTTGATGTAAAGTTGACTAAATTCAGCTGCTATGAGACTGACATGATCCGTCACTCACTGTTCTGTCACTATTATCCTTTCCATAATCTGAGCTATTACAACTCCAAGCGCTTCCACCCATTTTACTAAGTACATCATAAAGCACTCGATATTGCTTCCCATCGTTGTTACATCCTGAATCCATTCCACCAATAGACCATGATGATCTAACAGTTCTCCTATAACCCAGGGTAACTCTAGATTCAACTGTGTTACTAAGACATCCAACTGACGGCGGACATCACCAATATGATGGTCCATCTGTACCAGCGCCCCCTGCACCCCAAAAAAGAATGATCAAGGCGGTCAAGCAGGAGGCGAGTATTGTTCTGTTGGGCTTGAAAAAACTGCATTACATCCCCAATATCAATATTGTGGTGAGCCAGCACATGCAGTATCTGGCAAATAGACGGTTGCACATAAGCGACTAGACACTCCTCAATTATTTGGGTACTAAGTTAACGAGACAATCCTGTTGTAGTCACATCCAGATAGGATATGTATAAGGTGTAGTGATTTTCTTGGTCTTGTTGATTATAAAACAAGCTCAAGGCATTCTCCCCCACCTCATCATTGTAGAATTGATACCCTACAACAGCCATTCTATAATGTCACACAGCTGCTGAGGGGTCACATTCTTGGAGTGACATTGTTGGTCAGCCATCAACTCAGGATAGTTTTCTAATTGCAAATTGACCATATCATCTCCATCACCCAACTCAGTTACTGTAAATAGTACTAGTTCGTTGTTAGGTGCTTCCCGCGCTTCTTCAGTGTATTGCACATGGAATCTGATCAAGTTTTGTTGTAATGAATGAGGGCTCACCATTTTACCCTAGCGTTGAGTAACTACAGTTGACCAGTGGCCCCCTGTAGTGAGCACCACTGTTAATTCTTGGCGTAAAAACTTGATTCCGCCAAATCAGTTTACACAGGGTATTAGCCACTGAGAAACCAAATTGGATGATATGAAGATCGCCAACTCTAATAAACCAAATGAATAATATTATGAAGAAATCGCCCCTATTGACCATTATTAATCTTTTTATAATTGCAGACTTAACTGCAACAACCTACTAACAGAAAACGATATTCTCCTCAATCCTCCATTCAACTCTTTAAATCTTGGTTCCTCAAGCCTGATGCATCCTCAGCTTGGTATTTTTCATTTTGTTTTCCCTTTTTTAGGAGTTCTCATCTATCTTGATGTATTGGCGTAATTTCCTTCGATTTGAAAAAATCAACAATTTGATCTATTACTTTTATATATTTTTTCTGTCAATCTCAAGACTTATCTCAATTCCCACTCTGATCCGCTGATATGTGTAGCTTATCATCCAGTCATATAAAAATCAGGACACTGATACCTAACCCAAAGATCCTGAACCAACCATTTTGAAGGAGTCAGTCAAATCTGATGTTGGCACAATTTTGGCATTGCGCCAGTCCTGCCACTTGTTTCAGTACCTGGTGGCTTAGAAAGGGTTCCATTTTATATGAAAACAGCTGGGTCAGTGTCTCATAATGGTGCCAACTGTCATGAGTTGGTGGAAGCATTCCATATGGCATGCCCCAAAGCCCCTTGCCCTCTTCCTAAGGTCACTTCAATTATGGCTGTCTTACTCCCCAAGGCCTACAAGAATATTGCATTGGCTCAGTTCTCCCAGTGATGGTGCTTCACTTCTTCCTAAAGGGAAGGGTAATGTAAGTATTGGACAGGAACCACTCCATTTGGATTAATAGCAATTCCTGTTTTACTCATAAAAGGGGAGGAGGCTGGAACCTGTGATTCTCACCACCCAGGGCAATATGCCCATGTGGGTGATGAGAGGTGGATAATGAAGTACCACCTGATAGTTGCAGTCCCTCTCCCATCATTATCCTCCTCTGAGCTGGTGGAAAACATATGGAGGGTTTTCCGGGAGGTGGTAAATTTGTGAAAAAAACCACAATCCCCTGAGATCTCACCATCATGTCAATTTCACACCTATCCCCAACTGGTATGGGGGTGATCAACATCTTCCTCACCAACTGGGTCCAGCCTTATGTGGCTTGGCCCTGGATGCAACCTGCCATCTGCCCAAAACGTCAACACCATAGAGAATGCATGCACATAGCAAAAATTAATTTTGATTAATGAGCCCAAAATGAATTTGGCTAATCAGTCTGGACCCATGTTGGTTGAAAATTAGGTTTGGGAACCCAATCCAACAGCTTGGTTCAATTTATTCATGATGACAGTTGCACAAATGGTGCAATTTTCCTCAGTGAGCTTATAAGCAGCAGTCCCCATCAGGTACTGTTGTTGCTCCATTTTATTGAATTTCTCTCATTTTTAATAAAACTTGATAAAAACCCAAAATTCAATCTAAAGTGCTTAAAATCAAAAAGTGCATTGATTTCTGGTCTATGCACCCATTGGCTGGACTTCATAGCTGGTTTACTCATTATTAACACATCAACTTAGACATCTGGTCCTGCGGCATTCTGGCTTAGGTTCTGGGCGGTAACTCACCCAGAGTTTCAAGTCAGTCTTAATGAAAATTATCAACACGCTCCATGACAGTTTGAGGACTATTGAATCATTTAAAAAGCTGTTAAATAATGTTGGGCACAATTTCAGGTGGCAGAAACATCATTTTTTGCCCTATTACTGAAAGCTTAGGCATTCCGATGGCATTGCAATTATCAATAGCTATAGTCACTGGAAAATAACTAAATGATAATTGATTAAATTTTAGCATTGAACTTGTTTTCTACCATTATCCAAACTTAAAAATAATATAATAGTTTCAACATCATCAGCTTCAGTCACCAGTGTCAAATTGAACCTACTAGTTGATATTACACAGGCCTGCATTTTTTTGATTGCATCATGTTTTTTAAGTTTTGATGATGAATTACTATATATGTTTGTGCGCTGAATCCAAAGATAACCTTAGTTTCTTTCCATCACGTCAGAACTTTTGCAAATAGAAATTTGTAAATGTAGTATAGGTCAAATAAAATTACTAATATGAGGCTTAATGACAGAGTGAAATAGGTTTCTTTTGTATAAACTGTATTATTTTGCAGCTTATAATAGGCATAATATAATAAAAAAAGTATTCAAGGTGGGTCAACCTTGGGACAAATATACTACACTAAGAATTTTTTCTTACCCAGTAGAGTTTTAACATTCATATTGACCAAAATAGACATAATATAATAGAATATAGAAATATAGAAATATATAAATTAAGAAACTCACAGTTTTAGTCATTGTGTCAACATCCTTTTGGACCAGCCAAATGTGTTATATATCAAAAAAATCACAAGTATAAGATGTACTGACAGATTTATATAAATAGGAAATAATTCCATCTGTCAGTTTATGATGAGAAATAATCTTTGACATCATAAACTGGCAGATGGAAGCACTTTGTCATTAAAAATATTGTACATCTCAACTGTCAGTGTTGGAACAACTGTTGGTATGTATCCTCCACAATAAAGAGTGTTTGTGTCAGTGGATAAAGTTAAAACGCAAACATAGCATTTGAAATGGCGTCAAGAGGCTGTAAAAAGTCTTCAGATTCCTTTTGTTACACTTGTTGGTGAGTTAATGTTTTAAGGCAAAAAAGAAATATAACATTATTTGTGCAGCAAGTGTATCTCACGTATTTTGGTGTAAAACTAGGATATCAAGATAAAACTTGGACAGCCCACTATGTTTGTTATATGTATGTTGAAGTACTGAGATGGTAGTCAAAGGGTGAACAAAATGCTTTCAGATTTGGCATTCTAAAGGTCTGACAAGATCTACAAAATCATAGTGATTGTTACTTTTTTTCACCTGATGTTAACAGTTTCAATGTAAAAAAAAGAACATCATCTTAAAAATCTGCCATCAGCTTTATGTCCTGTCCCTCATGGTACAGATGTACCAGTGCCTATGCAACCAGAATATTTACCTGAAGTTGATGATTCAGAAATTGAATCAAGTGAAGAAACCAAATATAACAAAGAGGAGTATGAACCTGGCAATTCTGCTCCACAACCATTTACACAAACTGAACTGAACAATATGATCTGCAACTTATATCTGACCAAAGAGGTTTATGATTTCTTGGTTCACGGCTTAAGATAAAAATTTTCTCACAGCTGATGCTTCATTTTTCTGGTTCAGGTACAGAGAAAAAGATTTTATACACACTTTTCAGAAGTAGACTAAGTATTCTGCAATGATGTGTTTGACCTGTTTAAGACATTTGAAATTCTATATATAAACATAGATTGAAGAATATTTATCAATCTATGGAATAAAACCTTAATTTTCTTGCTTCACAACATTAAAAAGGTGTGCATCAATACCCATAGGGCATTTTGTACACTTAAAATAACAGTACATCAATTTAAAATTTGTTCTCAAGAAAATTAATTATGACAATAATAAGTGGATCATATGTGGTGATCTTAAAGTAATATTGATGATCCTTATACAGCAAGGTGGGTACAAAAAGTTTCCTTTTTTTATGTGAGTGGGTTAGCAAAGACAGGGAAAATCATTGAAAATAGAAAGTTTGGCCACAACAAGATTCATTGGAACCTGAAGTAAAAAGGTGCTCCAAAAACCTCTCATTGAGTTGATATAAGTTCTCATTCCACCTCTACATATAAAATTAGGCTTGATGAAGCAATTTGTGAAAGCTTTACTAAAAGATGGTAAACATTTTTAGTAAATTTGTAACAATTTTCTAGCCTTGTCAACTGCAAAACTAAAAGAGGATGTCTTTATGGGCCCAGACATTAGAAAACTTTGCAAAGATGGAAATGTTGAAAAAGAAATGGAAGTTGCTGAAAAAGAAGTCTGGGTTGCCTTTAAAGTTGTAGTAACCAAGTTCTTGGAAACAAGAAGGGTCCAAATTTCAGGTCTATTGTTAAGACTATGATGCAGAAGTACCAAAACTTAGGCTGTTCCATGAGTTTGAAGTTTCATTTCCTACATTCACATTTGGACTACTTTCCTTAGAATCTGGGTGCTGTTAGTGAAGAGATGGGTGAGAGATTTCATCAGGACATCAAATAAATGAAAAAGTGTTATTAAGGAAGATGGAATATTATAATGATGTTGGATTGTTGCTGGATGTTGCACTAAGATGATCCCAGAAGAGCATATATATGGAAAAAGTTGAAACAGATCATGATTGGTCCAAAAATATGTCAACACAATGACTAAAATCATGTGTTTTTTATATTTTCTTTATTTCTTTATTTTTATATTCTATTATATTATATCTATTATAAGCCACAAAATAATATCTCTTATACAAAAAAAAACCAATTTCACTCTGTCATTAAGTCTCATATTTGTGATAGTTTTTGACATGCAATACATTTAACAAATTGAGATTTTCAAAATTTCTGACGTGATGGGAAAAAACCAAGGTCGTTTTTGGATTCAGCACACAAACATACATAGGAATCCATCATCAAAACTTGAAAATAGAACCATCGCAGGCTTATGTTATTTGATAATTTAAAATTTTTTATTAGGGTTGATCCCCATCACTTTGAATTGCCTTAAACTAAGTCAATGTGGAGCATAATTCAACATTCACCAATGATTTAATATTGGCAAGTTGCAACCCCTAGAAGAGGCTTCACCCAGTAAAGAGAAAATGCCTAACAAGGGGAAGAGCACTAGGGTTGGTGCTCCTACTAGACCTAAATGAATACAAGGTTCATTCCATAAGGAAGCTTTGGCCAAGATTTTCCACTAACAGCTAACTATCCATTATATAGTAACATAGTATTAACTATTGAATTATATAATAATCATTTTTAGAATGATAAGTATTTTACTAAAATTACTTACCCCATATAATATAAACAACTGTGTTGAAGTTTATAAGTTAGCTACTTATTTGAAATTATATAACATGGTTTCCTTACAAAAATAACATTATTATGTGAGATAAGCACAGTATGATTAATATGAAGCTTTTGAGGGTTTGAGCTATTTTTGGATAATTAGAGGCTGCAATTGTCTGATGAATAAGTGATAGTGCTATTAATTGATAACTTCAATAAACCTAACCTAATTTCTTCCAAAACATATGTTATAAAAAGTTTTATTTGAGTTTTTTTACTATCAATGTTAACTCAAATTTTATAAAGCATTATCTTCATAAAGTGAGAAAACTAAGGGACTGGTATATTATTTATTATTTTATTAAAAATCTTTAAAAAAATTTTAAGCTTTAGAATGCTTTAGAAGATCCATAATGCTTTTTAGAGAATAATATGCTGATATTTATTTTCCCCTATATATAACTATGATTCTTTGGAAAATCATATAGTATATGTTTTGAAATATATCTAGTGATAATTATACTTTGAGTTTGCAAACAGTTTAAAAATTAAGTTTTTAGTTAGTATTCTCATATGACTTTTTTGTGCTCTATGTATTTATTAAGTTTTTATATATCTCACTCTTTATAGTACTACCTTGTATCATATTCCTTAGGGCTATCAATCCTTTTATTCAAGGTGGTCTGACCCGAGGATGATACTGCACCAATTGAGGGGAAATAAAATGAATGGGAAAGGAGGATAAATTATAGAAAACCTCCATGCGCAGCATATGATAGGCCAGGAACTCCATGGACTGCCTTTGCTATTTGCTATCTCAGTTTGGGGCATTAGTGCGCAACGCCAACACAGTATTAGTCATCCCCTAACCAAAGTTCCTCTACTGGAATTGAACTCAGGGAGGCATTAAGGCTATCAATCTAATAAATATAATATAAATTCTACTATAGAGTTGTACAATAAACTAAGGATACTGGTAAAAGTTTTTTCTGCTTTAAAATTGCTTAACAATTATATATTATAACAAATTTAAATTAGCTGAAAAAGATTCAGCATGGTAGCAAACAAACTCTATATATTAAAGAAAAGTTTTCATAAATTGGCTAAACATAAAAAATACCTAAAAAACGTGTTCCATTATTAGTTGCATAAAATATATAATATAAGGCTTGGTATAACTCAAGCCCATCACTTAGATTTCAATATATATCTATCTATATAATATACAACAATGTTTTTACTAATCAGCTATATTTTATAAAAACACTAAAACTTTAATTTTGAATTAATATATACTTAGATTCAATGTAAAAAATCTTTATTTTTAGTATCAAATATAAGTAGAGGTGTATGTTTATATAAATTTAATAGATAATAATTTTATTTATAAAAAGTTAATAAAATACAAATTTAATTAAAAATATATTTATTAAAATAATAAGTTTGTAACGGTTTTCAAATATAAAATATATTTGAATGTAATAGTAGATAGAATATAATTAAAAAACATGTATCATGACTTTTCTTTCTCGTTGCAATCACTATTGCAACCTATTCAATTCAAGACTGAATCTAGTTTGATAATCTCACAGAGGAGATTAGTCTGTGCCCATGTCAGGGAGCAGTTGGGCAAGCAAGGTAAGAGGAGCAGGTGGAAGGCCTGCGGCCTCCAACGTTCAAAAATGCCCCGGAGAATCTGGCAGAATAGATAAAAATCTTAAAAAACTGGCGGTCATGATTTCCCCAGAGATACTTGCTGGCAAGCATGATGTAACCAGTACATCAACATGCCACACTCCCAACCACTTTCGTTGGTGGAATTTGGAGTCCACGTGTATCTGGACATCCAAAAAATGGCCTTATGGGAAAAATTTTGTGAAGATGTAAACAAAATTTTCCTGACCGCGGTGAACGTTGCACCTCACTCCATGTCATGTGGTTGGCTGGACCTAGGTTTTGAGAGCAAAAAAGCAGCAGTTGAGGCTGCAGCAGTGTGCGTAGTGGTTGACCTCCCCAAAGGGCAATGGGTCGTTGAAACCAAATGCACCAGATGGATAAAATCAAACCAAATATTCCTCACGTTTAACTTTTTGCCTACTACGGTAAAATGTGATATCTTGGAACAACACCTGAAAGATGGTCTCGCCATATATGGCGAAATACAATCTTTCAAAATGCAATGCTTCACGCTGATGCCACACCTGTGCACTGGCAAAGCCATCGCAGTTCTGACCCCAACCGAGGAGATCATGAAGTACCTAACCCAGATCATGCACTCCACTTTTATTGATATTGCAGGGCATACCACCCACCCATTCCAGGTGACCGTGGACAGCGCGCCCCCCATTTACACCCACTGTGATGTGTTCAGCCACAAGGCGCATGCATGCCCCATCAAGGAGGGCATCACATTCCAAGAGCACCCCTCGGTGGCCATGGCCAACGGAGAGGCGCACTACAAACCAACCGCAAGCACTAAGGAGGCTTTCCCATGGGGAGCACAAGGCTGCTACCTATTGGTAAAGCCTATCTCCCCACAAGAAGGGAAGAAGGCTAAGCAGGCCCATAGGGCCATGGCCAAGGAAATGGCCAAGGCCACCACCGCTATCCCAAACTCACAACACCAGGAGGACATGGAAACCTTTGTGGCGGAAGCAACTTGGGAATCCATCAACCAATCAGATTGGGAAGCCCATGCCGAGCAGGCCACTCAATCCAAGGATCTGATGGGAGACTCGATCTCACCCAATTGTTGCACCCAAGCTCCGGTTGAAACTGACTTGGGACCTATCCCAACTGAAATTAAATTTTTAACCCACTCAATGGTGCACCGAACTCATCCACACCACAGATAATTCATCTGATGTCGGGAAAACAAAAAGTAAAGTCCAAAGCCAATGTGACTCTTTTCCAAAAAAATCAACAAAAACTCCAATAGCGTTGCTGCTAACACCCACGCTGCTGTGAAAGCCTGTGGGGACCTAGAAGAGGCTGGTGGGCTGGGGGGCCCACCCCCTCGCACCTAAGGTGTGAAGGGGGAAACCTTCACTTTAGGGACGTTGAATATCACCGGACTCAAGGCCTCCCCATCCCGGGCTAGGAAACTGAGTTCTTTACAACACAATTTACCCGTGGATATCCTGGCCATCCAGGAGTCCCACTGTCCACAAGGTTCTGAGGAAACTTGGAAAACAATGCTCCTCCCATCCCTATCCTTTTGGTTGATGCACTGTGGGGTGCTAATTCAGAAAAATAATTTTTTCAAATTCGTATCCTCAAAAACATTCCTAAATGGCTGAGTGCTCATCATCACCTTCTTGTGGGCCAATGTAGTGCACGCAATCGTCAACATTTATGCCCCAAACAGTGCACACAAGCGTCAGGAATTTTTCTCATTGGTCAAATCCCTCCTGCTACCCCCTGATTCTTTCCTAGTTGGTGACATGAACTGTTGGCTAACCTCACTAACGGATCAGTGGCCTCCCTCACCCCACGCCCCACAGGGTCACATTGAACTACGTGTTCTAAAGGCTACCCTTGGGTTAATGGATACGCCGCCATGACATGCCCCGCTGCTCAAAAACATGATGCATCCCCACATCCACAACGGCCAATTAAGGTCCATGACCCACATCAACCTTATTTTAACGCCGGCGAAATTCCAACCCCATATCTCCTACTTCAAAACAACGAAAATGGAATCCCTTGACCACCAACTGGTCTTGATAACATACCACCTACCTGTCATAGTTGCTAAGGCCCCACATTGGTGCAAAATCTGCCCCCCGGCTTGCATCACCAGGATTTTCCACGTGGATGGAAGAGGCATCTTTGGCAAAAAAGTTTGTTGCACCGTTTTGTGCGGACCCTATTCCCACATGGGCAACTTTCAAAGATGACACCATCCACCACTCACGCCATCTCTCCTCCAGACGCTCATGAGCCACATAGGTGGTCATTTCGTGCGCTCTGGCAGAGTTGGCACACCTGGAGTCCAACACCACAGCTACAGGATACAGCTCTGTATGGGGCTGGAAGTGGGCGGAGGCAGCCGCCCACCTCAACGCACTCAAAAGGCAACACAAACTTCAGGTTTGTGTCCAATACAGGGCCACACGCATCACTAAAGGTGACAAGCGCACCGCATATTTCTTTAAAATTTTTTTTGCACCATGCCAGAGTGTGGCCTGCACACAGGTGCGAAGATCGGATAATTCTGTTGCGGATACACTGGCTGAAGTGGCAATTGAAATGCAAAAATATTACTTCAAGTTGTACCAAGCTGAACCAATTCAGCCAGCCGAAGTGGCAGAAATTCTTGACTGAACTCATATCCACACCATTTTCTGATACCCAGAAATAGTGAATATAATTACTCTGAACAAATTATGGACAGCCATTTGCGGTGCACCAAACTGAAAATGCCCAGGCCAGATGGCATTCCATATGAGTTCTACAAAAATATTTCAAATATATATCCCCACTTCTGCTTGCCTCACTTAACCAAAGCCTGTTGGAAACATGCCTCCTACCAGGAGGACATGAGGCCTTTACCATCACACTCTTCAAGAAAGGGGTAAGCTTGACTTAGCCAATTGGCACCCCATTTCTCTAACAAACACAGACACTAAAAGTTTAACAGAAAAATTATGGCTAACTGATTAGGGACTGTAGCATCTGCCACCATCTCCCCAGAACTTTTCGGTTTCATCCCCAGAAGGTCGATTTGGGATAACGTGCACTCTGTGGCTAATTTATGTCAGTCCACAGCCTCTGGGGCACTTGTATTCTTGGACCAACAAAAGGCCTATGATAGAGTAAACTGGGAATACCTAAGGGCCTGCCTCCATCAATTCCGCCTAGCCCCTCGCTTCATCAACTGGGTGATGCTGCTCACGGAATCTGCAACAATGGCAGTGCGTGGCCCTGGCTTCCTAACGGAAGTAGTCCGCCCTCAAAGGTGCTTGCGACAAGGGGACTCCCTCAGCCCACTCTTATACAACTTCAGCCTTGACCCACAACTGCAAAACGTGAATGCCCAACTCACTGGGGTCCATGTGCCAGGCCAAGCCCCAGTCAAAATATTGGCATTTGCAGATGATTGTGTGGTTGGGGTGTCTAATAATCAAGATGCACGCGCGCTTGAAGCTCTCATCCAGGAATATTCCCGGGTAAGTAACGCGGCACTGAACGCCTCCAAAACTGGTATCATCCTCCTTGGTCAGTTTCAGAACTGCTGGGCCCCAGCAATTAGTTCCCAACCTGGCCCATCTGCTCGCCCACGTCCACGCCTTACTAACTCAACACACACCGCTCCACTGGTGCTCCCCTTCATGCCACGCCCTACCATAGGACTGGTGCACCATCTGGGCGTGTGGATGGAGGCAGGCGGATACGCGTCAGCAGTAATGGAGTGCTGTATTCTGGACAACGTGACGAAGCGAATCTCCTCTCTCAGAGCCCACCCTACTTCCCTTACTGGCAGGGTTGTTTTAGCCAACTCTATGCTCCTATCCAAAGTCTGGTTTGGAGCCCACACCATCCCCTTCTCCCCAAGCTTCTTTAAATCCTTGTATGCCTTGCTGCAAGGATGGTTTTGGTCAGGCCGCCCTCCACCAGTGCGGCTAGAGGTCATGTTTGGCCCTCATCATCATGGTGGCATGAGCCTGCTTGACTTCAAAGCCCATGCTGCCAAGATCCTGGGCACCTGGATCGCGGCTGTCACCGCTTCTACACTCCCATCCCAATACTGGTCCCGCGCAGCCCGCTCCAACTTCTCCCGAGCCTTGGGCCTCAACAATCCATCAAACCCCACTCCCTGATGAAATACCTCGCATCACACACATCAGCCACAGGTCCTCACGGGACAAAAACCCACTACAAACGAATCCTACTCTCCATGCGGAGCGCAGAGTGGAGAAACAATATTAGCGGACATACAACCCAAAGAGGCCGCCCCTCTCCTCAGTTCACACAAGAGGTACAGGGGCTACCCATCCATGATGGCGTGATCCCCATTTGGCCCCATGTCCTATCCAGGGTGGACTACCTGGACATGATGGACATCCCTTACTCCATTGAGACCCAAAAACTATCTGGAAATATGTTCACCATCCTCCGTTGCAGCCTCAAGTCCGCTCCCATGTGTGGCGCTGCCTAAGGTGGGTGTATCGTACAGCTGAGCGCTCTAACGCTTTAAACTCATCCTGTGTCGTGTGCGGCCAGTATGGAACGCTGTTCCACCACCTGGAGAAGTGCCCCACCTCTAAAGTGATATGTCGTGAAGTTCAACGTCTGCTGGGCCAGGATCAAACGCATCTCTTCAGTCTGTCAAGAGATATGTTTGCTCTATCAATGGCCTCCTTTCTTCCACCCTCCCTCCATGCTCTGGTGGTTGCAATCGCCATGTGGACCATCCACACGATTGTCTTAGATGCCATCGCAGGCTCCACCCCCACCCTCCCAGAAACTGCCCACAGATTCTGGTCTCATTTGGTGGACCACTTTCAAGATTGGATGTTTGGATACCTCCCACCGCGTTGCTGACAGCTGGTCTCCTCCTGGTTCCCAGTCTGGTTCATCAAATCAGACCCCTTCCTCCACACGTGCTCAATAGTGGCTACGGCCCCTTCACACGTTCCCTCCCCCTCCCCATAAGTGGCGTTCCCGCTGGCAACAAGAGATAGCATCGCTTCTCTGGGGTGCCTCCCCCAGTACTAAGTTTATCTGTCCTGAGTCATATTTGGAAGTGTCCGTCCCATGGTCAGCCTTCCCCGCAATAAATTTAAATTTAAAAAAACACGTATCATAGCAGCACAACTGCCATACAGTCAATATTTTACAATAGCATCAGCTGCTTTTTGTAGCTGTTAATGCATGGGGATTAGAACTTTATAGTTCCAACCATTCTTGATAGACTGATCATAGTTTATTATTATACCATTAGATTTTTTTAAAAAACTTTATAATTTATTTTAAAATAAATTTTAAGGGAAAATAAGAGGGGAGGGCAGAATACAGGCGATTTGGCCAAGGGGTAAAAAAGACCAGGATTTTGGGCTGCTAGAGTTCTAGCACCTCTGACCATTGCTGATCAGCGATTGCCATCACTAGCCATGGTTCTAGCATCAGTGGGCTTACAGTCCATTCATTCTCAGTCGATTAGTTGCCTCATTATGTATGACAAGTGATCCGGCAGAGAAGCCAAACATGCAGCTTTATAACACCTTGGATTAGGCGCAAAATTTTTGAGTTCTGATGGAGATGATCAGAAATAATCTAAATGATCTCCAATACCAAACCTTTGTGGTGGAGGCGCTCATTACTCAAAATCTTGGCAACGAGTGCACAGTGAATTACCATACACAATAATGGTAGATGAAGTCTCTTAGTTGGATTAGAGCTGTTCTCAAGATTTTGTGAAAAAAGAGCCTGCGATGGATGTATTCCCATCAGAGATTGTTTACTTATAGGATGTGTCACATTGTGGGCCAGTATTTTTTGAACACGGCGCATTCATAATAACTTTGGGCAATGTCTGCTTCCAGTTCAGCGCATATGAGACACTCTTTGTGTGGGTAGTCTGGCCCGCTGTGCTTTCCTGATTTGAATGCCCATTTTAGGATCTTCCAGTTTACAAAACGCTGTTTGGCTGTTACCAAATGGGAGTTCAGGCCTGAAATCAACTCCTTTGTTGGATAGTTGGTGTCCTGGTCTTCAGTAGTCCAGTCATTTAAGATTTGTGGACAAGTGGGTGGCTTGCACCCCAGTTTCAGCAGCGGAGCCCCATATTTATATAGCATCAATTTGTACCTTATTTTGATCGATTTGGTGGCATATTCATCAGCAATTTGGTTATACTCCTCCCAGCTCGTTGCAGAAAATCGTTGCAAAATTATGGGCCTTGACATCCTTTTGAATTTGGTCAGCGTCTTGGGCCAATCGCTCAAATGACCATCTGCCCTGGCACATAGCCCAATTTATTGTCGCCAGTATTGTGGAGTACCCTTTTGGGAGGTTATCCATGGGTGGTGCGCCATCCATTCACATATTGAGAGGGGTGAGACTGGCTCTTGAAGACCTTGGACCCTTGCCCAGTTCACGCCCCATGCTAGGGTTGGGCAATGCGTGTGCATCTGTGTTAGCTTAAGGAATGTCTTCCCCTATATTTGCTGAGCATGAGATTCAAAGTCCAGAAGGCCCATGCCTCCTTTGTACTTTGGTTTTGACAGGGTTTCCAGAGCTATTGGCGCCACCTTTGCCTTGAACCACAGGAAGGATCAGAACATTGTCCTGATTTTCTTCTCTAGGTTTGGCCTCATTGGCAGCACATGAGTGATGTACCACAACTTTGAGAAAGATGAAGACGTTAATTGCCTGCACTTTCTCTTTGAGGCACAGTCTGGCGTTCTTCCAGAATGCCATTTGGATTGATAAGCTTAACAACACTTTCTGTTCAGTTTCCAATACCACTGGTCCCTTATCATTGAATAGTATCCCATGGTATTGGATTGTCTGGGAGTTCATGATCAGCATTGTGTCAGGTGGCGGGCTGAAGTTTGGGCTGTTGATCCTCATCACTGAGGTTTTTGCCAAGTTGACAATCGTTTTCAAGCTAGCTGGTAAAGGTCTAATAGTTCCTTGGCGCCCTGGAGGTCAGTTGGTGAGCTTATGCCTACTACCATGTCATTGGCGAATGCTAGCATCTTCAGTGGCATTTGATTAAGTTGGACTAGCCCTGGTGTTTCTTGTCCACTGCTGCCAGAAAAATGTTGGCTGCAAAATTAAAGAGTATTGGTGACATAGGGCCACCTTGTTGGAGACCCTGCCCAACTGGTATTTTGTTGGTTACGCCATCTGTGACAATCACCTTCATTACCAGACCCGAGTACAGCATTGTTATCCATGCTCAAAAAGTGTTGGGGATACTAAATGCCTTTAGAGCCTCATGTAGGAATGGCAAGGCTACTCGGTCATATGCCTTTTCCATGTTGAGGAACATAAGGTACCCCTTCTCAATTCCCCTCACATCCTGGAGTACACTTTGGACTGAACCAATGCTGTCCCATATACTCTAGCCTTTTACAAATTCATTCTGAGCTTTATTTAGCATGTGCGGTGCCATTGCCATCAGCTGATTAGATAGTATGCGCGTGAAAAGTTTATAATCAGCATTTGATAGCACAATCTGGTGCCAGTTCCAAAGTTGGCATCAGTGTCCCTTTTTGTACAAGAGTACAAATTTGGTCCCTGCGCCCCCCAGAATTTGCTGGCCATTTTGTAAACAGTGGTTAAAGAGGGCTTTGAGCTCCAGCGCAATGCAGTCGTGGAATGTGCTGTATATTTCTGCGCACATATTGGTGGGGCCTGGTGCTTTCATTCTTGGTGACTCCTTTAGCACCCTCTTAACTTCATTGATAGAGGTTTCAGCAGATAATTTGGTGACATCTTCTGGCGTACAGCCCCCAGTGCCAGCTTGGCCAGGTCAATAAGCGTATTTGTCACTAATTCGCTCATTCCTTGTTGTCAGAAAAGATCACTGTAGAATTGCTCAACCTCACGCTTGATAATTTCTGGGTCTGTTGATACTTCCCCTTCCTCTTTCTCCACTTCCCATACACTAGCCTTGGTTCAGATTTCCTTGAGGTGCTTCAGGCCCTCTTTGGTTATTGTCCATACTAGGCTCTGGTATTGGTAAGTTGCATTGGTCCATCTCTCCAAGTCTTGCTTCATCATAATGGCCCAATACTTTTTGTGCATTGTTCAGTACTCACTTCACCAGTCTTTGCTGTCCTGTCGGGTGAGCTTCAGCCTTTCTAATTTAGACTTCAGCTATTTCACGGTGGCAGTTTGCTTGTAGAAGGTCACTTTTTCGTACTTAATGCTTTCATGCTTCAGTTTTGCTTTAATCTGGGTCCATTGTTATAGTGGGTCCAACTCTGGGTGGCTATCCAGATAAACGACCAGTTGATCCAGAACAGAATTAATCTTTCAGCGCCATTCCCCATCCCTCAGCATGGCTGGTGCCAGCTGCCATTTGCAATTCTTTGGGGTTCATCAAGATCAATATCCACGTGGACAACCATGTGGTCACTTTCAGCATTTATGCTGACCTTGCTGTTGGACGTCATTGACTTGAGATCTGATGATACTAGGATGTAGTTAAAATTGATCCGGACTGTGGGGATCCAGAGGGGACATATGACCATTGTGTTAACTTGGCCATGTCATCGTCCACTTCGTCAATTTTCAGGCATATCCCTGATTTGACTAGGTAATCCAGTATCTCGTTGGCCTTTCTGTTGGGACGTTCTCTTGTCAGAAACATATCCCATCTCACATTCGTCCAACAGTTCAGGTCTCCTGCTATTAAGGTCATCACTTTGGATGGCACCTCCACAAAAAATTCCCAAAAAATATGGTTTTTGTGGAGCTTTGGTGGGGTGTAGACTGCCACCGCTTGTATGCTCTTGCCAGTTTCTTCGTTTGTAGCCATTTCTATCAAGATTCTTCTGGAATGAGTTTCCTCCACAAATTTCTAGGTCTATTTTCTTGTTCATTGTGACGATCACCACATGGTCCGTCCAGAGGGCTTGGTAGCCTATTTGGTAACCAAAGGTGGTTCTTCACATTGCGGTTTGAGCTTGGCACCATTTTCTTTTAATTACCAGCTTGCATTTCTGAAATGAAAATTAAGTCAATATTATTATCAGTTTTTAAATGGTTCATCTTCCTCCTCCTTGTTTGTATGCTCGCCATCTCCTGCATTTGTGGTCGTAATCCTCATTTTCAGCTGCCCAACCCACAGGTATGAGAATAGCACTATCTGGGTTATGGATTGAGTCAAGTACTGAGGTCTGTTTGTTAGCTGAAGATGGCGTCAATGGTTGGCGGGTGGTATTACTCAGTTTTGGGGCTGGTTGTCAGAACTGGGATTATATTCCCGGGCATCCTGTGCACCAGGAATTCAGTCGCCATCCCCATCTC
Source organism: Massospora cicadina (assembly GCA_022478985.1). Lineage (NCBI taxonomy): Eukaryota > Fungi > Entomophthoromycota > Entomophthoromycetes > Entomophthorales > Entomophthoraceae > Massospora > Massospora cicadina. The sequence continues at coordinate 42,519 of JAKSZP010017585.1, forward strand.
CATATCAATGGAAATGGGGATGGTTTTATGATTGGTTCTAGATGCTTCTTGTCCCCTACTGGCAGAGTGGCGGATTCCCCTCCTCCATTGTTTGGTTTCTCACCCCTTTGTTCAATTTGTCAACTGTACTCGATAATTTAGTCAGTGATTGTCCAGCTGACTTTGCCAATTTTGTCGCATCTACTGATTTTTGTCCATCTCCTCAGGTTTGTTTGCCAATGATTTCTGATTCAATTTAGTATTCACTTTTGGCTTATCAGGCTTTATTTTCAAACTATTGGCTTTCCACATCCATCCCTTCTTGGGGGACTTCTTCAGGTTCGCCTTCTGCCATTTTCCTCCTCGCGGATCATCCATTCTGCTTGGGATTGGCGTGGCTCCGTTAGTATGGGATCTGTTCCTTTGTCCATTGCACGCGATTTGGGTTTTGGATTTATAAATGTCTCTTATTCTGCTTCAGGTCGCTTAACCGCTTTTTGTTCCCATGCTTCCTTATGTGACAGGTCCAATCCTTGTTGTTGGCATTTCATGTCCGCTACTCTGTTAGTTGTGCGGGATCCATTCTCTGGCTTTTGGGCAAAGGAAAGTCTTGGTACTGACATTGGTGACCCCCAACGGGGTCATATTTGTACTCCTGAGTTGTTTTACCTTTGCGTTAATGGCATTTAGCCATTGTGTGGCCAGTCTGGTAACAGAAAGCACACTTGTTTGGCATCTTATTGTTTAATGCATACTACCCTATTTAGGCTGGGCAGGCAGATGAACCAGGGCAGGGCTATTTTGTTTGGTTTCATCCAGGGTGCCAGTTTATAAAGCACTTCCACTTTCTGGTGGTGGAGGCACTTCGCAATGTAATCGCTGCTGAACTACTGAAATTCTCAAACTTCCCCATAATACGATAATCTGATCTGGATCGTTTTGTGCATTCACTCCCATTCAAATTGGTCAGGAGGTTCTGGAAGGTTATCCGCCTTGCTGTTTGGTTGGCATATCTGGTCAGCTCTGTCCACAGATAAATCCCCTTGTATTTGATGCTAATTTTGAGGAGTTTCTTGTGGTCCAATTTGCCAGGAATTGCTATATCAATATACCCTCATTTGGGTACCTAGTGGTAATTGAAGTCCCCTCCTGCTAGGACTTTGTTGTGTTCCTGATAAATCAATATTATCAAGTCAGAACATTTCTCCTCCTCCACTAGCTGCAGGTGGATTTGGATAGTGTCCTTTAGGTACAATTTTGGCACCTGGTGGTCCGTAAAGCCCCGCTGATCAACTGGTAGATGTACTCAATGTGGCTCCCTGCTCCATTCCAGATGTTGTCATTGTTATGTGCTGCCGCTGTGCTGTAGGATTTGGTTTTCACGCTTGGTTTGGGCCTTTGGTGGGGGTCTTCCCCTTCAAAATCCAGCTTACTGATTATTGAGGATGGATACCCAATTGAAAAATGCTTCAATTTGATGAATGCTGATACCTTGGCGACTGATACTTTTAGCCATTTGCACTCCAATCTCAAGGTTTTGCCACTCGAGGGCATCTGTTGGCAAGAAACGCGGTCAATACCACTTGAGGGTGGATTCTGGGCTGCATGTTGGGTGTAGGTATTTATGAAGGACCTCCAGCGTAACTGAGCTATGCTGGCACCAGTCCCTTACTGTGACATTATTCCATCCCCCATCTGCAAATATTCTTGCCATGGCTGCTGGAACTCCCACCTCACTCCATTGGAATTCTTCAGAGGGGGTGAAACCTTCGGTGGCATATGAAGATGCTAGCATTGGTTTTGAGAAGGAGTGCTTCCAATACCAGATGGTTTTGATTCGGATCCCCACTTTGAGCCATTCTTGGCCCAGGTCTGGGGACATGATCCCTTTCATCGCCGTTGCCACCTGTGATGAAATCTCATATTCCATATACGGTTGGGCTGACTCTGAGGTGAAGCATGATGCATCCCAGTCTGCAGCTTCAGCGATTGTTGTGATGTTGCGCCAGATTTTCCATTTTTAATAGGGAATGGTTGGCCTCTAAAAGTTTTGTGAATCAGTTTTGTCACCCCCAGCTCCTCCCATTCGTGCACTAGGTCCATACTGGCCCCCTTTAAGAACCAGTATTTTATTTTCATCAGTCTGAATCTGTTGGCAGACCAGTAGTTGGCCTCTTACAGTGACCAATCCTGGAATGGTCCCCACTCCACCGCTTTTCCTTCATCCAGCCCACTTTCATTAGGTCTGATGCAGTGGCTGGTTGGAAAAGGTGCATGACCAGTGTAGGGCCTTGGTGGCCTTGAACCCAGCCATGATCCGCGGTAGCAAATCCTCTGGGGAGAATGTGGTATTATACCATTACAGTGTCATGTTTACTGGAATGGTGTGTCAGGCCCATTTGAGGGTGGTCAAGACGTTTGGAAATCATTTCACATATTTGGCTAATTCTGTTGGGTTGAGGCCCAAGGCTCCTGATGACTTAAGAAGGTCGTTCTGTAATACCAGCCTTGTTATACTCCATCACGTTTATAAGGTCAATGCTGGCATCTATCCAGGCCTTCACGTCCACCAGTTTTAAATCTTCACAAATTGTGGCCTCAATCATCTTGTTCTCCATGGGTATTTTCATCCATTCCAGGGCGTCTTTATCCAAACTCATGATGCCTTGAAGAGTACCACCATGTCAATTGAAATTTTGGGTATCAAGCCAGCATTTGGCCACTTTGGTGGAAAACTTGTGGTCTTTCCACATAGCCACGATGGCTGGTTTGATATTTTTGGAGACCTATTGAGTCACCGTTGAGTACAGAAACTGGAAGGCTTCCCATTGTTTGACTTCATGGGCAGACATGCTGCAATGCACTAACATGTCTGTCTGAATTAGGGTATATTTCACCAGGGCCCTGGCCGCTGACTTGACCGCTGTTGGGGTTTTAGCCCTTCCAGTACTATTTTTAGTTTTTGCTGACTTTTCCTAAGTGACTGATCCCTCAGATTTGGTCCCCAATATAGCTTCACCCCCATCATAATCGGTCCCTGATGGTAAGTATTGGTCTAGCAATTGACTTTGTGCTAATCTATCCTACTCCATTGGCTTGAAATTGTCAGGGTTTGTTTCTAATGGTCCATTCAGGTTTGGTTGTCAATTCTTGGTTAAACTAGACCCCACTGTCAATATGAATTTATCAGGGATTGCGCCCAATGGGTGCATCAGGGATCATGCCTGACAATTTGCTCAGGTTGCTGGATCGATTTTGGTCAGGGACCATTATCCCCCCTGACTGGGCCTTGTTGGAACTGGTGCCCAACTTCTCCTTTACTCAAATACTCTGAGCAAATTTGGTAAGTTTCTCCGTATCAGCAGAAAACTTTTTTGCCATTGCCCTGTTGGTTTGAGTGGCTTTTTGTCAATTGAATCCGAGTCAGTTTTTGGATCCAACTAATACTTTGTCCAAATTTTTTTTTTTACAAAAAAATTGTTTTACCCTGCAAGGCCCCAATCTCCTCTACTGATTGAAGTTTGGTGGGTAATATTCCCAACACCGCTGTTCTCAGCGTTGGGCCTCACTCCCCAAGGGTAACTTTTGTCTTCTGGTTGTTGGTGGACACCAATCCTGGGAGTCAGCCCCATTATCCACGCTAGTTATAAGGTCTGTGCGACCCTTCAAAGAGTTCACGCATTTTGTTACCATTTGTGCCACCAAATCATTATTTGAATTGCATGGGATGTTCAGGCCTTCCCCATTATTGGTTTTATGGGGGTATAAGCCAGCGGGAAGTCCATCTGGTGGTATGTCCATCTTGGCATCCTTTGTTATTATTTTATATTAGTGCAAGAAAGCCATCCATTTCTATGTGCTTTGCACAGTTGGGTGAATTTGACTTCAGTACACTTGAGTGGTTGGCTGTGGATCACTGCTCTATAGTTGCAGTGTACACTGGCAGTTGGATGCTCTCTCAATTCTTGTTCTGTTCAACATTTTGATTTAAAAAGTGTGGTTTGCAAGAGAGAAAAAGTAATATATCATTAGATACTCTTGTGCTAAAGAAATAATTTAACTTTATAATCAGAATAAAGTCTGAATTTATGGACTAAAATGATTAGACTATAACCCAGTAGATAATCTTTATTTTATTTTTTAACTCTATATCATTAGTTAATTAATGGTAAGAGGAGTTGGAGGAATTTAAGTTCACTGGATCAACAATACAGTGTCTTTGGCAAAAATCAAACATGTGTGTCTGTTAGCAAATTAATCAATTTTGATTGGCTCAATTTTCTTGGTGATTGATTGCTGTTTATCAAATGGCTGATAGGTTTAACACTTTAGCTAAGTGGTTAGTGATTGGTTAAATCTTTAAAATTTGCTGTTTCTAGATTGTGTGTTTCTGAATCCAAGTGGTTGGTAGTAACATTGATTTATTTGAATCTATTCAAATCTACTAATATTACTAATTTAATCATATCATAAGTGATTTATGTTGGTCTATCTTAATCTCAATCATTTTAGTGTATTTTCAAAAATTTAATATATATCTATCAATAACTATTTTATGTCTATACAATATAAATTACACACTATCTCAAAAGCAAATTTAATAAAGGAAACCAAATTTTTGAAATACTTTATTACTTTTTAACTTCTTGGGAGCTAGTTTGGGCTATTTTTAACTGACTGAAAAAGGAGGTTATCAATTTGACCTGTATGTATGTTTTTTAACTGAATTTGAAAAAGGAGAATGTTCTCAATTCAACCTGTATGTTTTTTTAAATATGTTTATTCACGCATAACTGAAATTACTGGACCAATTTGGATGATCATCTTCTTCAAAAATAGATGATGATTTAACTTAGGTCACATTTTTACTTTTTTAAGTATTGGGAAAGTATCTGCCTATTAATTTAGTAAATATATTTAATGGGCTCAGAAGTGATGGATGCTTGTGGGACTATTACAATTCTGGATATACTTTTTTCTGGCATTGGTGAAGCAATAGCTTCAAAGCACTATTGATATGTCCTATGGCTGAGTGTATGTTCAAAATTCCTTTAGTATGAGCTCATAGTGGGATGAGCTTAAATCATTGTATATGGCTATCATTGTTACATAATTTGACTAATAAACTCATCTGAATTTAATAAAATGAATTATTTTAGATAGTGATCAGAAATTTACATAGATTGACTAATAATAGCAACTAAATCTAATAAACCTTCATTACTGTAGATGGCAATCAGTAAATTTGGCATAACTTGAGCAATAAACCTATTTAAATCTAATAAAATGAAGTATTGCAGATAGTGATCAGTAAATCTTTTATAATTTGACCAATAAAATCACCTAAATTTAATAAAATGAAGTATTGCAGATGTTAATCAGTAAATTTAAGTATAATTTGAACAATAAAATCACCCAAATTTAATAAAATAGATTTTTAGTATATTTGTTTATAAGATACTATATATAATATATATATACAATAAGTTTTAAATTTATAGAGAAATAGTAAGGGGTCAAAAATGATATATAGAGATAAAAAATATTCAATAAAAGTAGGAAAAAGAGCCACTTTTAAAAATGCACTAATTTTTTGAGGGGATAATAGCTGTGGGTAAAGTTTTTTTGGAAAAAAAGAACCCCCTCTAAAAAAGCTCTAAAAAAGTATGAAATAATCAAGAAATTAAGCCTACTCAATAAAACCCTTTTTGAAGTCAGTGCCATATGTTAACTGTTTTATAATAGGCATTTATAATATATATACTCATCACTGTATATTCTAGGTTGCTTATATTTTACATTTGGACTTAATCCAGAAATAAGACATAAACTTTATTTGTGAGCAAAATTTTATAAGTCAGGTTGGAAGATGGCACCTACTTTAAAAAAGGGTTTTATTGAGGAGGCATATTTTCTCAATTTTTTTGTACTTTTAGAGCTTTTTTAAAAGAGGTCCTTTTACCCTATTTCCTTTCTTTATTGTAATGTTTTAAATTAAGCTTAAATATATATTTTAAAAACAATTTATATTTCTAACTGAAATTATGTTCTTTTTTTAGTTGAGCAGTTTTTAAGGTTATTTGGTTATTATACTTAATATTTGTTTTGAAAAGATTTTGTTGGTTATCTTATTTTTGTTTGTTTAAATTTAAGCAATAGGAAGGTTAACATCTTTCTGGAAAGTAAATGTACAAGCAAATGATCCCAAACAGAATCACTTAAGTAAATTTTGAGGCCTTTGCTTTATTTTGACACCCATCTTAAAGTTAAATACAATCTCGCCAAGTTTATTTTTAGCTGTCTTGACATCCCACCTCTACCTGAGACCTCAAGTGCTTGACCCCCAACCTGTGGATACTCCCACACCTATGCTCGTTGCCTTGTGCCACTAACACTCTCTGGATGCCTCTACTATTTAAGAGCCACCAAATCCCTCCCTTCTGCCATGGTTGGATAAGTGGTTTTCCGTTGTCCCACCTAGTTGGTTGTGTTTTTTAGTTTTGTTTGTTTCAATCTTCTCATTATGGGCGTTTCAGTTCATTTTTTAGGATTTTTTATCTTTGCTCTTTGTGCTTTTTAATATTGCCTGTCCCCTGGTCAGCTTGCATCAAATAAATTTTGGTTTATACCTATTTTTTACTCAAGAAATGCTTATATTTTTAATGAAGGATATAAAAAATGTGTAAATCATATTTGAAAATATCTCTATGTTTTTATAAAAGCAAGCATGTCATTTTAAGCTTTATATTTTGCATATTAGAAAAATATTTAGGCTAAGTTGACCCCAGGGTGAATAGACTAATAAGGACTAATGTGAAAACACATACTGCTAGATAGTTGTAACTTATAACCTCGAACTTTTTTGCACATTATCTATTATCATTTTTAATAAAGTATAGAAAATGTTTATTGCACAAAAGGTACTCTATATTAGATAATTGTTTATAATATGAAAACTAATTAAATACTTTATATTGATAGGCTTAATTATTTTTGTGTGGTTGGTGGTTATCTATCTTTTACTTGTATATATAATCACCTGGGATAAATTCACTGTATCAGTGATCCAGTGCTATACCACCCCACACAGGACTCTAGTACTAGTCAATACAGGTTTTGAACATGTATTGAACAAAACCTGCACTAGAGTGGAAGCAGGAGTTAACCTGCTAGGCTAATCACCCTTATAACCCAGCAGATATGAATTTAGTCAGCATTAACTATTAGTCAAAAAGTTTAAATAAACTTATACTAAATTGTTAAAAGTAAATTCTGGTTCACCAAGACTGTAAAAACTGAGCAAGTTCTAAACTATATATAAAAGAAATACCATTGATTGACTGACTCATCACAGATTCTTTAAAAAGATATCAACCTAGAAACTTGAAATTTATCATGTAGGTTCCTTATGTGATGTAGGTATTCATTAAGAATGGATTTTTTTATTTTATATAGTAAAATAAAAGGTTTCTATTTAATAACTAAAAATCTTATATGTTTTTGATTTTAATTGGTATGTTACAGCTGAGCATTAGATATTTGGCTGGTTTGATATTTTAAAAGCTTTTGTTAGGTGCTTAGTGGTCAATTGGATAATTAGCAAGTCAATCTAAATCAATACTTTAAATAATAACCCAATTGCTTTTTAAAAATGCCTCTTCTAGAATAATTGACTCAGCTTTAGGCTCAAAAATTAGACTTTAAAAAGTTCAGTTGTTAGAATTTTGCACAAATTATTTTTATTTAATCACTTTTTATCATTTGTCTATAATATCTACCTAAAAGTTTTTTTAGAAAAATAGAACCACCTTTAAAAAAGGCACCAAAAAGTATAAAATAATTGATAAATTATACCTCCTCAATATAACCCTTTTTAAAGTTGGCTCCATCTTTTAACCTAAATTATTGAACTTTGCTCACAAATACAGATTAATCTTATATCTGGATTGGTCAAGTATAAACTATAAGCAACTTAGAATATACAGTGCTAAGTATATGACATTATAAATGCTTATCATAAGTCACTTGAAATATGGTGACAACTTCAAAAAGAGTTTTATTGAGAAGGCATAATTTCTCAATTATTTCATACTTTTTAGTACCTTCTTCTAAAAAATTTATTATCCCAAATTTTTTTTGAAGAAGGATTTTTTACCCAAAACTAAATCCCAGTTCTTTTTTTAAAAAAGATTTAGTGTATTTCTAAAAGTAGTTTTTTTCTAATTTTATAAAAAAATCTTATATCATATACCCTTTTGAACCTTCACTATTTCTCTATAAAATTAAAACTCATTATATATATTATATATAGTATCTTAACAAATATAATAATAATTCATTTTATTAAATTTAGTTGCTTTTATTGGTCAATCTATGCTAAATTTACTGTTTGCCATATAAAATAATGAAATTTTTCAAATTTAGTTAATTTTATTGGTAAAATTATGCAAAAATAGCAACCATAATGACTAAAGCTCATCTCACTATGATCTCATACTTACCTAGATTTTGAACATACCCCCAGCAATAGGACATATTTATGGAAAAAGTTGCTTCAAAGCTATCACTTCACCAATGCTGGAATAAAGTTTATTAGTGATCAACATTCCCACTATTGCAATCCATTACTTCTGGTCCAATATAATATACTTACTAAATAAATGGTCAGATACTAAACTAATACTCATAAAAGTAAAATGAGACCTATGACAAAACATCCTTTAATTGAATGGTAAGGGAATCCAAAATGCTCCTGTAGTTTCAGAGTTATAGTAAACAAACATAGAAAATGAAATATATTTATAGTCAACTTGAGAACCTCTTTTTCAAAGTTGGTTAAGAAATGATTTTTGTATAGTTTCAGGTGATCCTTTTGGTGAATAATTCAATAATATTTAACAATTCTAACCCACTCATCCAAATAGATTAAATCTATCAGATATAATAAATTTCAGGTGAGTAATTTGGTGAATTATTAGATAATTGCCATTTACCACCTATTTACCTAAATAGATTAAAACTATCAGACTTGATAGTTTATGGTTTGATAATAATCTCAATTCTCACCCAATCATCTAAATTGTTTGAAATCAATAGACTCAAAGGTTTCAGATTACAGTTAGTCTATCAGCCATTCATTCAGTATGTCAGTCATTCAGTGAATATCTTTTATTAAGTTGATTGTTAGGTGGTTGGTGGTTTTTGATTACTTCAATTTTGATAAGTTTAGTTATAATTTATCAAGCAGTTAATGATTTGATGAATTGGTATATTCAATGGTTATAGATAAGTTGTTTAGTGGTTTATCTAAGGTAAAAAATTAAAATACTCAATTTAAATCATTTGTTTAATAAGCCTGAGAAACACCAGGTAATCTATATATAAAAAATGATTGTTTTTTGTTTGTCCCATATGCGTTACTATACCATTTATCTAATTGTGATGTAACTTTGATAAGTTGTTGTGTGCATGCCCATAAAGGTTGTTGATTTTAGGTTTTTGTGCTTGCTGGTGCATTTGCACCGTAATTCCTTCATTTATTTAAATAAGTTAGTTCTCTACTATGTGATAATATTTAGGGGGTTATCAACTAATTATGTTAAAGTACTATTACCCTAATTTATAATAAAAGTGATTTTTATAAGTTTATACTATTAATAATTGAGGGGACAAGAAACAAACCCTCTTCATATCTTGATGCTTAGTATTTAAACTTATTAGATCTTAAAGCAAGTGGGTCACAAATTATGGATTCGATTAGTAATGTAAATTCAAATTTAATTGCAGCATGCTGACCAGGGTTAGACATTGCCGAGCACTACCAAAAGAATTTTATACCAAAGTTTAAAAAAAACAGCTGAGGCCCAGCGAATGACATAAAAAACCAAGAGCTAAATACCAACCAAGTTGGAAGCAGAACAGCTAGCTGACCATGGTGGAGAGAGAGGGGGACCAGGAGGCTGAGCTAGCTCATCTGGGTTTGATAGGCAGCAGCACAAAGCGTAGAGCAAGGGCGTAGGCGCATCTTGGGAGTGGTGGTCCAGTGAGGGGAGTGGGGCTAGCCATAGGATACCTTTTTTGAGGCAGTCAGAAAGAAAAGCGGCAAGGGACTTCTCACATCTAAGGTGGATGTCGCGCAAGGAAGAACCTACTTATTTAACTTTGGGGGTGAGTCCTTAGATAAACTTAACTTGTTGCGCCATAAAGCTTTGAGATTATTGGTGGCAAGGTGGAAAGGGCGGAGGACTTCTCATTTTTGTGGGAGGGTCAGCGTGGGGTCCACGGGAGGGGGGACAAGGCCTTTTAATAAAACCTTGACAGACAAACTTGTGGCATTTTGGAGCAAAATATCAGTTGAGGAGACAAGTATCTCTTCAAGTAACTGATGGTCAGATCGGAATATGGGGGCACCTGGGTGAGGCACATAGTAGCGAGGGGGAACTGGGATGCATAGTTGGCACTGATGAACTCTTTAAAGCAATGAGGGCTGACCAATTTGGATACATACTAACCTGATTCATTGACTTCGTCCAAATAATTCAGGAATTAAAAGTTTACAATAATTAAATTGGGAGAATGTATTGGCATGGGGGAGCATGGCTTGGGATAAAGCAAGTGTGGCTTAGAAAAAACAGGAGTTTATTTGGACCCCTGATTGGTTGGTTGAGGAGAAGTGGCTTGAGGACACTTGTTGGGATTTCACCAAATTCTCATATCTCCAAAAATTCCCTTCATCAATTCCCCCAATATCATCAGAAGGAGCAAGCAATCTATCACAATCTATTAAGGTTAATTTATTTATTTATTTATTGTGGGGAAGGCCAACCATGTGATGGACACTTCTGAATATGACTCAGAAGAGACAAAACTTAGTACCAGGGAAGGCACCCCAGAGAAGCGATTCTATCTCTTGTTGCCGGCGGGAACGCCACTTATGTGGAAGGGGAGGGAACGTGTGAAGGGGCCGTAGCCACTATTGAGCACGTGTGGAGGAAGGGGTCTGATTTGATGAACCAGATTGGGAACCAGGAGGAGACCAGCTGTCGGTGATGGGGTGGGAGGTATCCAAACATCCACACTAGAAAGTGGTCCACCAAATGAGACCAGAATCTGTGGACAGCTTCTGGGAGGGTGGGGGTGGAGCCTGCGATGGCATTTAAGACAATCGTGTGGATGGTCCACATGGCAATTGCAACCACCAAAGCATGGAGGGAGGGTTGAAGGGAGGAGGCCATTGATATTGCAAACATATCTCTTGACAGACTGAAGGGATGCGTTTGATCCTGGCCAACAGACGTTGAACTTTGCGCCATATCACTTTAGAGGTAGGGCACTTCTCCAGGCGGTGAAACAGCGTTCCATACTGGCCACACATGACACAGGATGAGTGTAAAGCGTTAGAGCGCTCGGCTGTACGATACACCCGCCTCAGGCTGCGCCACACATGGGAGCGGACGCGAGGCTGCAACGGAGGATGGTGAACATATTTCCAGATAGTTTTTGGGTCTCAATGGAGTAAGGGATGTCCATTATGTCCAGGTAGTCCACCCTGGATAGGACATGGGGCCAAATGGGGATCACGGCATCATGTATGGGTAGCCCCTGTACCTCTTGTGTGAACTGAGGAGAGGGGCGGCCTCTTTGGGTTGTATGTCCGCTAATACGAATTCTCCACTCAGCGCTCCGCATGGAGAGTAGGATTCGTTTGTAGTGGGTTTTAGTCCCATGGGGACCTGTGGCCAATGTGTGTGATGCAAGGTATTTCATCAGGGAGCGGGGGTTTGATAGATTGTTGAGGCACAAGGCGCAGGAGAAGTTGGAGCAGGCTGCGCGGGACCAGTGTTGGGAGGGGAGTGTAGGGGCGGTGATGGCAACAAACCAAATGCCCAGGATCTTGGCAGCATGAGTTTTGAAGTCAATCAGGCCCATGCCACCATGATGATGAGGGCCAAACATGACCTCTAGCCATACTGGTGGAGGGTGGCCTGACCAAAGCCATCCTTGCAGCAAGGCATACAAGGATTTGAATAAGCTTGGGGAGAAGGGGATGGCGTGGACTCTGAACCAGACTTTTGAGAGGAGCATAGAGAGTTGGCTAAAACAACCCTGCCAGTAAAGGAAGTAGGGTGGGCTCTGAGAGAGGCGATCCGCTTTGTCACGTTGTCCAGAATATGGCACTCCATTACTGCTGACGCGTATCAACCTGCCTCCATCCACACGCCCAGATGGCATACCAGTCCTATGGTAAGACGTGGCGCAAAGGGGAGCACCAGTGGGACGGTGGTGTTGAGTTAGTAGGGCGAGGACGTGGGCGAGCAGATGGGCTGGGTTGTGAAATAATTGCTGGGTTCCAGCAGTTCTGAAACTGGCCAAGGAGGATGATTTCGGTTTTGGAAGCGTTAAGTGCCATGTTGCTTACCCAGGAATACTCCTGGATGAGAGCTTCAAGCGTGCGTGCATCATGATGTTAGACACCCCAACCACACAGTCATCAGCAAACGCCAACATTTTGACCGGGGCTTGGCCTTGTATGTGGACCCCAGTGAGTTGGGCATTCACATTTCGCAGTAGTGGGTCAAGGCTGAAGTTGTATAAGAGTGGGCTGAGGGGGTCCCCTTGTCGCAAGCCCCTTTGAGGGCGGACTACTTCCGTTAGGAAGCCGGGCACGCACTGCCATTGTTGCAGATTCTGTGAGCAGCATCACCCAGTTGATGAAGTGAGGGGATAGGCGGAATTCATGGAGGCAGGCCCTGAGGTATTACCAATTTACTCTATCATAGGCCTTTTGTTGGTCCAAGAATACAAGTGCCCAGAGGCTGTAGGTTGACATACATTAGCCACATAGTGCATGTTATCCCAAATCGACCTTCTGGGTATGAAACTGAATTGTTCTGGGGAGATGGTGGCAGATGCTACAGTCCCTAAACGGTTAGCCATGATTTTTTTAAAATTTTAGTGTCTGTGTTTGTTAGAGAAATGGGGCGCCAGTTGGCTAAGTCTAGCTTTTATCCCCTTTCTTGAAGAGTGTGACAGTAAAGGCCTCATGTCCTCCTGGTAGGAGGCATGTTTCCAACAGGCTTGGTTAAATGAGGCGAGCAGCAATGGGGATATATATTTGAAATACTTTTTGTAGAAATCATATGGAATCCCATCTGGGCCTGGGCATTTTTGGTTTGGCGCACCGTGAATGGCTGTCCATAATTCAGTCAGAGTAATCAAATTCATTATTTTGGGTATCAGAAAATGGTCCAGATGTGGGCTTGGTCAAGAAATTCTGCCACTTTGGCCGGCTGAATTGGATTGGATTGGTACAACTCGGAGTAATACTTTTGTGTTTTGATTGCCACTTTGGCTGGCATATCCGCAATGGAATCATCCAATCTTCTGCACCTGTGTGCAGGCCACACTCTGGCATGGTGCAAAATTTATTTTAAAGAAATATGCGGTGCACATGTCACCTTTTGTGATGCATGTGGCCCTGTACTGAACACAAACCCGATGTTTATGTTGCCTTTTGAGTGCGTTGAGGAGGGCGGCTGCCTCCGCCCACTTCCAGCCCCATACAGAGCTGTATCCTGTAGCTGTGGTGTTTGACTCCAGGTGTGCAAACTCTGCCAGAGCGCACGAAATGACCACCTATGTGGCTCATGAGCGTCTAGAGAGAGATGGCGTGAGTGGTGGATGGTGTCAATCTTTGAAAGTTGCCCATGTGGAAATAGGGTCCACACAAAATGGTGCAACAAACTTTTTTGCCAAAAGTTGCTGCTTCCACCCATGTGGAAAATCCTGGCGACGTGAGCTGGCTCGAGGGGCGGATTTTGCACCAAATGGGGGCCTAGGCAGCTGTGACAGGTAGGTGGTAAGTTAGCAAGACCAGTTGATGGTCAGAGAATTCCCATTTTCGTTGTATTGAAGAGGGAGATGTGGGGTTGGAATTTCGCTGGCATTAGGATAAGGTCAATGTGGGTCATGAACCTTAGTTGGCCATTGTGGACATGGGGACACATCATGTTTTTGAGCAGCGGGGCATGTCGCAGCAGCGCATCCATTAACCCAAGGGTGGCCTTTAGAATTTGCAGTTCTATGTGACCCTGGGGGGCATGGGGTGAGGAAGGCCACCAGTCCGTTGGTGTGTTAAACCAACAGTTCATGCTGCTGACTAGGAAAGAGTCTGGGGTAGCGGGAGGGATTTGACTGATGAGAAGAATTCCTGATGCTCGCATGCATTGTTTGGGGCTTAGATGTTGACAATTGCGTGTGCTACATCAGCCCATGAGAAAGTGACAATGAGAACTCGGCCATTTAGGAAGTTCTGAAGATAAAAATTTAAAAAAATTATTTTTCTGAATTAGCACCCCACAGTTCTTTGACCAAAGGATAAGGATGGGAGGAGCATTGTTTTCCAAGCTTCCTCGGAACCTCATGGACAGTGGGACTCCTGGATGGCCAGGATATCCACGGGTAAGTTGTGTTTTAAAAGACCTAGTTTCCTAGCCCGGGACGGGGAGGCCTTGAGTCTGGCGATATTCAGCATCCCTAAAGCGAAGGTTTCCCCCATTGCACCTTTAGTATGAGGGGATGGGCACCCAGGCCCACCAACCTCCTCTATATCCCCATGGGCCTTCACAGCAGTGCAGGTGTTAGCAGCAACGCTATCAGGGTTTTTATTAATTTTTGTGGAAAGAGTTGCGTTGGCTTTAGCCTTCACTTTTTGTTCTCAAACATCGAATAAATTTTCTGCAGTGCAGATGAGTTCAGTGCACCGTTGAATGAGTCAAAAAAAATTTTCAGTTGGGATGGGTCCCAAGTCAGTTTTGGCTGGAGCTTGGGTGCAACGATTGGGTGGATCAAATCCTTATTGGATCCTCAGATTGAGTGGCCCACTCAGCATGGGCTTCCCAATCTGATTGATTGATGGATTCCTGAGTTGCTTCCACCGCGAAGGTTTCCATGTTCCAGGCATTGTGAGTGTGGGATAGCGGTGGTGGCTTTGGCCGCTTCCTTGGCCGCGGGCCCTGCAGGCCTGCTTGGCCTTCTTCTGCTCTTGTGGGGAGATAGGCTTTACCAGCAGGTAGCAGCCTTGTGCTCCCCATGGGAAAGCCTCTTTGGTGCTTGCAGTTGGTTCGTAGTGCGCCTCTCCACTGGCCATGGCTTTTGTGGGTGCTCTGGAATGTGACGCCCTCCTTGGTGGGGCATGCGTGCCTTATGGCTGAATGTTACAGTGGGTGCAAATGGGGGCGCGCTGTCCATGGTCACCCAGAATGGGTGGGTGGTATGCCCTGTAATATCGATAAAAGTGGAGTGCAGGATCTGGGTTAGGTCCTTCACGATCTCCTCAGTTGGGGTCAGTACTGCAATGGTTTTGCCGGTGCACAGGTGTGGCATCAGCGTGAAGCGTTGCATTTCAAGAAGTTATTTCGCCATATAGGCGAGAACATCTTTCAGGTGTTGTTCCAAAATGTCACGTTTTACCGTAGTAGGCAAAGTTAAACGTGAGGAAAATTTGGTTTGATTTTGTCCATCTGGTGCATTTGGTTTGACAACCTATTGCCCTTCAGTGAGGTCGACCACTATGCGCACTGCTGCAGCCTCGTCTGCTGCCTCTTTACTTTCAAAACCTAGGTCCAGACAACTGCATGACATGGAGTGAGGTGCGATGTACACCGTGGTCAGGAAAATTTTGTGCACATCTTCACAAAATTTTTCCCATAAGGCCATTTGTTGGATGTCCAGAAACACGTGGACTCCAAATTCCACCAACAAAAGTGGCTGGGAGTGTGGCGTGTTGATATATTGGTTGCATCGTGCTTGCCATTGAGCATCTCTGGGGAAATAGTGACCGCCAGTTTTTTAAAATTTTTGTCTATTCCGCCAGTTTCTCTGGGGCATTTTTGAACGTTGGAGGCCGCGGGCCTTCCACCTGCTCCTCTTACCTTACTTGCCCAACTGCTCCCTGACATGGGCGCAGACTAATCTCCTCTGTGAGATTATCAAACTAGATTCAGTCTTGAATTGAATAGGTTGCAAAAGTGACTGCAACAAGAAAGAAAAGTTACAATCTATTAAGGTTAATGATCAATCAGAAACCAATCAATTGATTGAAGATTTGAGCATGCAGAGAAAAGTACTTTGATAGAATATGAACCATAAAAAGCCTATAAATATTTCCTCTTTTCAAAAATAAAAATGAGGTCAAGTTTAACCTGTATTTTCCAAATTTATTTTATCACCTTTTGGAGAATCCGCACAGTTTAACTTTGAGATACAACCTGCCCCATTGGAAGTGTAATCCAAAACTTATAGACTGGTGCTCACTACAGGGACACTCTCAGTTATGCACCAGTGACAATGTCTATCACTATCATGGATAATCATTCTTCGCCTGATGAGGCTCAAGATCAAGAGCAAGGCAGTATTTTATGATGGGTCCATTCAACTGGAGCCTAAAACTCAAGATTACCCTCCACGTTGGAATTTTGGGCCAACTTGGAATTTTATGATCCTAACTTAAGTTTTACCTCAGACTTTCATATTCCTCCTGAGGCTTTGCAAAATATCATTAATCAATTGCTTGAAGAGCCCTTAATCCCTGGAATCTGTTCTACCCAATCTTGATCTAATGCTGTACCTTTTATATTGTGAGAAGTGCTGCAAACCTCTCAAATGCTTTAATTGGCCCCAAGCAATATTTGCACCAACTTGTACATTCTACCTTATACCATTTGCTACCTGTAGTTAGAATGCACCATCAAGGGATGCTCAATTTACTAGAAGGACTTCAATCCCTGAATAATTATATTTCTGAATTTTAAGTCAGTCTCTGAGTTTAACCAAGATAATAGTGATGCTATCATTAATAATCGAGCCTTCCTCAACGATTTACATCAGCAGCTCATTCAGTTTGATTAAGGTATATCAATTTTGTTGATGTACAGTTTCTTAAGAAAGTTCAGGAGATTCAGAGAGATGGAGAGAGGGTATTTCCCAACTCTCTGAGCGTAATCAATCAATGGAGGAGAAAATTAGAACCCATCTAATCAATTGGAACAATTGTACTCAGGAATTCAGTTCTGGGTTAATGAAGTAGAGAAAACCTCTGGAAATATGGGTCCTCCTGGGGTTGAAGGACCTCGCGGGCCACCTGGGGGTGTAGGGCCCCGTGGACCTCCTGGAGCTGATGGACCCCGTGGACCCCCTGGTAGTGTAGGGCCTCAGGGACCTCCAGGTGCTGATGGTCACTCAGGATCTTAACAGCAAATTAACTCTCTCTTGAACATGATGAACCACTTGCGTGAACAATTCTATAATTTGGCCAAAGAGTGTAACCTAACCCCCGATGGGGTACCAATTGATCCCCCTTTTGTCACTGCAGTCATTGTCCAATGAATTGATCAATCTGGGCAATGGGTCAAGGACACTGATATCTTATTACTTGCTTGCGAATCTAAAGGGGAACTGCTCCAAGAAATTGAGACTCTGGAACTCAGGTACAATGCACAGCAGGAACAGATTTTTGATCTATATCGCCGACTAAATGAGATTGTAGGGCATGCTGATTTGAATCATTGGATTAATGAAATTGTATGGAAGCTGTTGGTCCTTACCCTCAATTTTCTTCTCAAGTTTCAGATTCTGCCTCTTATGTTTTTACTCAATATGAACAACCTGGAGTGCATGTTTTGACCACCAATGCTCCCATGAGTTTTAAGCCAGTATTCAAGGACAAATACTTCCCAGGTGAAGGCAGCATTATCTCCTTTCTCTATCTTTATGAAAAGGCAATAAGTGAGGCCATGGATCACCAAAAGATGATTACTTGCCTAATTGCCTTACTCAATTGGCTCAGGATATTATAGTTCCCCACTTAATGACTTGCTCTACTTGGTCTCAGGTCAAAGAAACGTTGATCAAAGAATTTGGGAGTGAGCAAACCTTATCCTCACAAAAGCAGGCTTTTATGGGTATACAGCTCCACCAAATGAATCTATCAAAGACTTTGATCATCAGTTTTATCAGGAAGCTCAAACTCTAGTATCCTGTGGTCGATTATACTTGGATGATGCAATTACCGCAGTTCTATAAGCTTTTACTTAAAGATTTTGAATGCAAGTTTATCTAATCAGTGTCAAAAAGAAATTCTGAAGTATTCTGGATATTAAGGAGTATTTATAGGATTTGCCCCCTCAATTCTCTGAGAAACCCCAAGTTTATGAGTCTCCTAGACCTAGTCACCCCAAAGTCTACGCCATGCCTGAGAACACTAGGGCGATCCAGTGTAACTACTATCATCACTATTTCCATACTGAGGATCATTGTTCTAAAAAGGAAGCAGATGAGAAGAAGAAAAGAGATAAGACCAATAATATTCTCCACCTCGATAATGATATGAGTGTGCAGCAAGAGCATCAAAGTTCGATTGAAGGTAATAAAGATGAACATTCTTCTTATTCCTTGCCCTCCTTATTGGCATTATCCTCTCAGTTTGGAAGCACCATTACCCATATTGAATTCTGAGTAATTGAGTTAATGCCAAAGCTATCATAGATACTGGATCCCTGGTGAATGTTGTCTCGTCCAAATTGGCCAAATGGATCAAATTAACCCCCAATATTTCTCATTACGAAGAATATGGCACAGCTGGACCTCAGAGTACTCGGTCTATTGGAGCTTTTTCATTTTTTCCTCTAAAAAATGGGAAATTAACTTTTACCATCCCAGCTATTGTACTCGATAATTTAAGTTATGACCTACTTTTGGGGACTCAATTTTTACAAGAATTTGATGAGATTATCAATTACCCTGACTCGTCGTTGTCTCTCTTGGGGTATAGAGTTCCCTTGCTTTAATCTGATCATTCTTCCACTTGATGTCAGTTATGTCTGCTAGAAGGAACCAAAAGGTCTTATTCACTTCATTAACATGATGAAGATCCTCATGATAAAATTACTCTCTACATTAGCTGATATTGAAGAGGGAATGCCTATTTTCTCCCCTGAGAAATTAGTTATTCCACCAAAATCACAAGTAATTATTAACACTTCTTTGCACTTTTCAATTCCCAAGGGACATTTGTTACAAATCCAAGGCACTGTCAATCCTTCTGCTAAAGAACTCTTGCCCTGTCCTGGATTATTGGATTATGCTTATTTTTTTCTAGTACTAGATGTTGGATTATGCTTATTCAGGTTCATTATCTGTCTTACTGGTGAACCTTACCAATGAGCTGAAACCGGTAGATTGAGAGTATCTTATTGCTTATGTCAAGTTGCTACCCTTATCTTGAATCTATGATGTTAAATCCTTCGGGAGTTTACAAGACTTTGGATTGGAAAGTGATCAGATAATCCTTACTGTGGGTCCTGCTATTGGAAACCACCTCTCTAAGGAACAGGAGAAACAAGTGCTTCAATTATTAGACGAATATTCTGACAGTTTTTGCTAGGCATACTTACGATTTTGGGAAGATGAAAGGTGTAGTGCACACTGTTGAAACTGGTGATCACCTTCCTATCCGTGCAAAGCCCTATCATAAATCTAAAGTAGAAGAAGCCCAGGTTATTAAGGAGTTGCATCAATTGCTGGAGGCTGGATTATTGAAACCCCCCAATAGTCCTTGGGGGATCCTCATTGTTGTTGGTTAAGAAGAAAATGGTTCTCATCAAGTCATGATGGATTAGCATCAATTGAATGCTATTACTTGACGGGATTGTTATCCCTTACCTAGGATTGATGATCTCTCTTAGGTTGTTGGCTGGATCCACCTATTTTTCGGCCATGAACTTAGCCAGTGGATATTGGCAAATCAAATTATCACCTGAAGATTGTGCCAAGTGTGCCCTGGTATTGATTAAAGGGTTGTTTGAACCAACTCACATGACTCAAGGCCTAAGTAATGTACCAGCAACTTTTCAAAGGGCCATGGACAGTATGCTACAGGATCTAAAGCTTACTTGTGTTCTGGTATATCTTGACGATATTACCATGTTTTCCAAAACCTTTACTGAGCTTATAAACCATATAAAAGAAGTTTTCAGCCGAATTTGGGGCTCTTCCTTAAAACTCAAACCCTCCAAGTGCTCATTCTTTCAAAACGAAATGGACTTTTTAGGACATTAGGTTTCTGAAAAGGGATTTGACCCCTATCAGACAAAGTTCAAGCCATCCAACGGATGCCTCCACCTACTTCTTTACGGGATACACAAGTCATTCTTGGCACGGTTGAGTATTACCAGCAATTTATTCCCAGCTTTGCTGATATGGATGAACCCTTATTTTACCTATTGCAAAAGGAGTGTCTTTCGAGTGGGGGTCAGCTCAAGAACAGTATTTAAATTCTCTGCATACCGCCTTGATTAAGGCACCTGTTCTAATTCATCCCCAATTTGATAAGCCTTTCTTTTCTACATATGGATGCAAGCAATGTCACTATTGGGGCTATCTTATCTCAGTATGATGAAGAAAAGAAGGATCATTCTGTTACATACTATAACAAAACTTTGTCAAAGGCTGAACAAAATTATAGCATTACTATGCGGGAATGTTTGGCAGTAATTTTGGCAATTAAGCACTTCTGGCCCTTCATAATTGATAACCATTTCACAGTTATTACCGACCATTCCTCCTTACAATGGTTGCAGAATATGAAGGATCCTGACGGGAGGTTGGCCTGTTGGGCTTTAAAATTGCAAAATTACAATTTCTCCATTGTTTAACGCTCAGGGGCTTAGGCTCCAAAATACGATGGCTGTCCCAACTGCCTATTCTGACCTTGGAACTAGAAAAAGAAGAACGCTTATATAACCTTATTGGATGACCTGAATTATGGGATTGAGAGACTGAAGAGGATCAAGCCTATCTAAAATCCATTACTAAAGATACTATGATTCAAGATGGAGCTTTATATAAGAAAGTCAAATCTAA
Source organism: Massospora cicadina (assembly GCA_022478985.1). Classification (NCBI taxonomy): domain Eukaryota; kingdom Fungi; phylum Entomophthoromycota; class Entomophthoromycetes; order Entomophthorales; family Entomophthoraceae; genus Massospora; species Massospora cicadina. The sequence goes on from JAKSZP010017585.1 coordinate 63,417, forward strand.
GTGATTACCCTTCCTACATCCCAGCTCTAGGATTCACGCTGTAATGGAAGGCCATGAACAAGTTGGTCATAGCGGCTTAAAGAAGACTCAAGAATGGTTGAAGACTTGATACTATTGGAACATCATGACTGAGTTTATTCGAGAGACCCTTGACTCATGTCTTATATGCAAACGTCATGAAACTACCAACCCTACATATCAACATCAAGTTATTCCCCCAACTAAGGCGTTTGAGGTAGTCAGCACTGATGTTGTAGGTCCTTTTCCTCGAGGATTACATGGTCATCAGTATATCATTACGGCTGTCAACCATTTAACCAAATGGTTGAGGCCATTTCCATTGGCTACCCCTTTGGCTAAGACAACAGCATTATTCCTATATCAGCATATCATTTCCCAACATGAATGTCCAAAGGTCCTTATGTCAGATAATGGGACTAATTTTACCTCTCAACTTATACAGGAGTTATTAAAATTATTTAACACTACTCAGCGATTTGTTGTCCCATATACTCCATCCACAAATGGGGCCATTGAACGAGTTAATGGAACCTTGGTCTCAATTCTAAGGAAGATGGCATCTACTGACCTGACTCAGTGGAATTTTTTATTTGCCTAGTGCCTTGTTTGCTTATTAAATTAAGCTACCACTGCATTATCAAGATGTCCCCATTTAAGTGTATATATGGGAGGGATCCTTCAGTCCCTTCTAGTGTTCATAAAATCCTTGAGGAAAGCACCCCAGAAAATTCCAATTTAATTATGAGAAATTTGGCCGATGAGATTATCCGCCTCCAGGCTCAAGCAATGAATTCAATTTAATAACTACCACTCAAAGAGAGACTCTAAGATGCAATCAACATAAATCTGTCTTACCTGAATATCAGATTGAAGATTATATTATGTATTATCATTCCCAGCTGGGTGGACGGACTGAAACATTGGGAACTAATTGGGCTGGTCCCTATAGAGTTATATTTTAAAAAGGATTAGATATTCGATTGTTCATATTGATACTGGTATAGTAATAAATTGTATTCATCCTAGGTTTTTAAGAAGTCATCCTCCACCACAATCAAATCTTGAGGGGGGAAGTGTTGGGATTTCACCAAATTATCATATCTTCAAAATTACCTTCATCAATTCCCCCAACATCATTGAAAGGAGTGACAATCTATCACAATCTATTAAGGTTAATGATCAATCTGAAACCAATCAAGTAATTGAAGATTTGATCGCGCAGAGAATGATTCACTCTGATAGATTATGAACCATAACAAAGCCTATAAGTATAACCTCTTTTCAAAAATAAAAATGAGGTCAAGTTTAACCTGTATTTTCCTATTTATTTTATCACCTTTTTTGAGAATCCGCCCAAAGTAACTTCGAGATACAACCTGCCCCATTGGAAGTGTAATTAAAACTTCCAGAACACTGCTCCTGGTTGGCTAATGCAGTCCCAGCTGCAGATTCTGGCTTTTTGATAGGAGGGGGGAGGAAATCGCCCCAGGGGAAGAAAGTAACCGGGTTGGTGATTGGGTCATTGTGCAAAGAGTTGAGTGCATTGGCCACAGCTTGGGAGTTGGAGGGGCAGCGCCATTTCAAATGGTCTAGTTTGAGACAAATAGGGCAGATGATGCGCCCTCCATCCACGCGGGCCCAGAAAGGATGGTCTGGGGAGGAAGGAATTATGGTGCGAGGGGGTAATCAAGAGGGCAACCTCCAGGGAAGTGGGGTGTATGGTTGCAAAGGCCTGAAGGCCTTCAAGGCGAGAGGCTCCCATGGGAACCACAAATTGGAGGATAGAATCCAAACTTTATGCTGACAAGCCAGTCAACAGTTCATTGTATAAAATATTAGGGGGTAGGTGGGTAGGGAGGCCCGCAAACTGAACCAATAGAGTGGTATCAGTGGGCAACTGGGTTCAAGTGGTAGGGATGGGATATACCTGGAACACCAGGGTAATGGTGGCTGCGACTACCACATCAGCTTCACACGAGAAGCCAAAGTCAGAATACCCCTTGAGGGGGCAGAAGTTGATGAAGACAGCAGGACTCAAAAGATCCTGGGCAAATTCTATGATTGGTCAGTCAGATTACAGGAACAACTTTCCCATAGGCTTGACCTGGAGGCTGAAATACATGGTGCTCTGAGGGAGCATGAGGGGGCAACGGGGCATTGCCTGAGTGTGGGCGAGGTGTAAAGATAGGTCTTTAGGCGGGACAAAGTGACCAGTTGAGTTGGGGGGCTAGCAGAACCAACCTGTGCGCACCTCAGCAGAGGCCAAAAATCATTAGGAGGGGGCGCCCCCTGCCTTACAAGGGGGCAGCGGGCATCAAGCTCATTGACATAGGGGACCAGAGAGGGCCAACGATGAGTGGAGTTGTGTTTTTTTAAATTAATTGATCACTCTTTGACCAAAAAAGTGGGCGAATTGAGAGAAAGAATCTTCTCTAGATTAGTAATGTACAAATTAGG